>RJWK010063642.1:0-12509 GCA_004363435.1 Platanista minor | reverse complement strand
TCACAGACAGCAGTATCTGCACCCACATTATGTGTCCGAGATACATGCTACTAGGGACTTGAAAGTATAGCAAGACCATGGACAGGCCCTGGAGTCGCAGAGGAGGCACCAGAGATGTCCAGCTCTGACACACAGGTATTTATTGGTCTCTGATATTTCTCAGGAAGGATGCTGTGTAGGAAGAAGTCCCAGAGGAGACTGGGGCTTATAGATCAGTGTGGGGATCCCCTTGTCACCATACTTCAAATTTCAACATGTATTAAGTGCATTCTATGCGTCAGGCCCTTTGCAAGGTGCCAAGTGTGAGTGGAATCACACCGATGGCCAGGATTTGGAGGAGTCTTTGGAGACTCCCATCATTGGTGCTGAGAAGCACAGAGATTCAAAGGGACTGGAGGTTTAAAGTAGACCTGACCAAAAAAAAAAAAAAAAAAATTAGAATTCCCTGGCAATTCAGAAGTTAGGACTCTGCGCTTTCACTGCTGTGGCCCTGGGTTCAATCCCTGGTCGGGGAACTAAGGTCCCGCAAGCCACGCATGCAGACAATAAATAAATACATAAAGTAGATCTGACGCTGGGGACTCCCCTCTGTCCTCTTCTGTCGCAGAAAGGTTGTCACCTGCAGTAGGACAGTGTGGTTAGGACTCCTCCCCGGTTAGCAGTGCATCCTTCATTCCTTTACACCTGCTCCCTGCTCCCTTCTATTTCTCCCCTCACAGGCCCCTAAGGAGAAGATGATCTTTCCAGCAGATGAGGACCAGTGTGAAGTCAAAAGGTACCCTAAGGAGATGTCATGTCACTCTCTCCATCTCTCGCCACCTGTCCACCTGCTTGTTTCCCTCTTAGACCTGAAGGTTCTCTAGGGTAGGGCTCTTTATGATTAATGCTGGCAAGGACCTCAGAGATGATTTAGTTAAATCCTCCATTTATGGGGTAGGAAAACTTTGGACCAGGGGGGTTCTGTGATTTCTCCAAGGTCACATGACTGAGCCCAAGAACATTGTATATTCTATCATTTCACACTGGGAGGCGATGGGTTTAGGGGTAGTCATCAAAATACCTTTACATCAACAGGAATAGCACTGAATTGATGTGTCAATGCCTTGAGAGAGAACTACAAAGAGGCTGGAGGTGAGGTGAGGGGATAGAGAGAAAACACTGAACACAAAGTTGTAATTGTGACTCTGCTCTGGACAGAAGGCAGAGGGAGGTCTCTGAGTTCTCCAATCGGACACTCTGCCGAAGGAGGATGGAGACTCAGGAGAAAAGAGGCAGAAGACCACTATGTGGTCCTGGATGGAGCCACTCGACGTCACAGGGAAAGTGGGCAGAGTCTCTTGGGGGCATGGTAGCCTCTCCCAGCCCAGCTCTGCCCTGGTCTCTACCTTACGCAGAGCTGTACGTGTACAGAGGAGGAGTGACTGCTACTGGAAGTGATGGACCACTACTGGAAGTGATACCTTTATAACAGAGCGGTGTACATCCAGTTAGACAGTGCCATGGGGGCATTTGTGGCTGTGACCAAGATGGGGCACATCACTGCATGTTCACAGCAGAGCTTTTTACAATAGCCAAGACTTGGAAGCATCCATTGACACATGAATAGATAAAGAAGACGTGTTATATATAAAATGGAATATTACTCAGCCATTAAAAAGAATGAAATAATGCCGTTTGCAGCAATATGGATGGACCTAGAGATTATCATACTAAGTGAAGTAAGTCAGACAGAGAAAGACAAATACCATTTGATATTGCTTATTTGTGGAATCTAAAAATAATGATACAAATGAACTTATTTATAAAGCAGAAACAGACTTAGAGAACTAACTTATGGTTACTGGGGGGAAAGGGGGTGGGGAGGGATAGATCGGGAGTTTGGGATTGACATGTACACACTGGTATATTTAAAATAGATAACCAACAAGGACCTACTGTATAGAACAAAGAACTCTGCTCAGTACTCTGTAATAATCTAAATGGGAAAAGAATGTGAAAAAGAATAGATACATGTATACGTATAACTGAAAAAAAAATAATGGAAAAGGATATGCAAAAGGATATATATGTATAACTAAGTCACTTTGCTGTACAGCAGAAATTAACACAACATTGTAAGTCAACTGTACTTCAATAAAATGTTTTTAAATGTAAAAAAAGAAAACTCTGCCAAGAATTGGAACATCCAGAGGGAGTTCCTGGGACTGAGACAGAGCGCGCTGGACTTGATGTGCAGACAGACTACACATGGAGAAGGGTTTCACCCTGAAGCACAGAGGTGAAAGGGTGGGTGGGAGAGAGAAGACCCTGGAAGGGGTGGGCTCGGGCAACAGAGGAGGGGAGCACTCTCCATCCCATCTCCAGGCCTCAGTGGGTCCCAGGCTGGGTGGCCTGAGTCCAGAAGGCTTCACAGTGCATGGGGGCCAGACCAGCATGGGAGAAGGCCAGACTCCCTGCTAACTAACCCCACAAAAGATATTGGGTTTGTGGCTCTTGCTACAATTTTCTTTTTTTTTGGGGAGTTGGGGGAGGTGGGTAGAGGAGACCAGGAAACATACATTAAATGAAGAATGAATCAAGCTTCTTCTTTTCTTCTCTTATTCTAATGAGGATATCAGACCAAGAGATCAAAAGAATGCTATTGGCTGAATATATTCTGATTCTAAAATCGTGTTTGGCAGGATGATACATCCCTTTGAACAAGATAGGAAAATGTCAATTTAGGTAGCTTCACAACTGGTTCAACATTTCTGTTCAAAGAATGTTAGTTACCAGCCTATACGTTTCTGGTGAAGGTGTTATAGAAAGTGTTATAGTGCTGACTTTGACCCTCTCCTGTTCCTCTCTGCTCTCTCTTTATTGTGTCTGACAAGGCCCTTCTTGGAAAAAGTGAATGTTTTACTCTGTTTTTCCTACTCTGTCCCCCATCTTCTGCCTCCAAATAGCTTAATGGATGATATATTCATCTTTAACACGTAAAAGTCAATTTGGCTTAAAAGTGGTGAATCACTGTATTGTACAACTGTAACATATATAATCTTGTACTTTAACTATACTTCAATTTAGATTTTTTTTTAATGTCAATTTGGCAAGAGAATCACTCATCGCACTGCATTAGCTAACTCCGTTGTCATAACAAGATTCTTTACCGCACTCCTAGTCCAACCGAAAGTGAACGTCTCCCCCTCCAAGAAAGAGCCCCTGCAAGCCCACCACCTGCTCATCCGCCTTGTGACTGATTTCTATCCAGGCCACGTGCAAGTCCGCTGGTTCCTGAATGCACAGAAGAAAACAGTTGGGGTTGTGTCCATCCATCTGATCTATGGTGGAGACTGGACCTCCCAGCTCCTGGTGATGCTGGAAATGACCCGTCAGCAGGGAGACGTCTACCCCTGCCAAGCGGAGCACCCCAGTCTGGACAGACCGGTCACCGTGAAGTGAGTTACGCCCTTATGATCCTCTGGACTCCAAGCTCTGGGGTCCACTCACTACGCCTCGGGGCCACAGCACCCCGTGTTTTTCCTCCTCAACCCTCTGTGGTCTGGGCCGGGAGCAAAGCAGAGCTGGTGACTCTAGTGTGCATTTATCCCTGCCCTGCGAAATCCTAAAGACTCTTTCCTTGTTAGAAAATCTCAGAAAGTAACCACCTCCGTGACTGGCCCTCAGACATGGGAACTAGCCTCTCCCCTGAGTCTCCCTTCAGCCCCTGAAGCTGGGACCTGACGGGCTGACATTGGCTCCTGTGGAAGTCTCCGCTCCAAGATCCAGAACTTTGGGGTGATTGCCACAATTTTAAAATTAATTTTTATTGGAGTATATTTGATTTACAATGTTGTGTTCATTTCTGCTGACAACAGACTGAATCGATTATGCATATACATATATACACTCTTATTTAGGTTCTTTTCCCATATAGGTCATTACAGGGTATTGAGTAGAGTTCCCTGTGCTGTACAGTGGTCCCTTATTAGTTATCTATTTTATATATAGTAGCGTGTCTATGTCAATCCCAATCTCCCAATTTATCCCTCCTTCCCTTTCCCCCTTGGTAACCATAAGTTTGTTTTCTACACCTGTGACTCTATTTCTGTTTTGTAGCCACATTTTTACACTTAGTTTAAAAATCATTTTGACTGTTACCTTAGAATACTGAACATTCCATCCTCTGCTTATAAGCAGAACCAATAGATTAATATAGGGTTTGACAAAAAGAAGATGGTCTCCCTGACTTTCTGTTTGGCCAAGAATTCCTCCTAATGTGGTGTTATCAGACTGCAGTCATAAAGCTGTAAGTTAACTCAGGATTCTAACCATCAAATCAGGTTTTGAAGCTTGCCCTCGTCGGGGTAGAGGGTTGTCACAAGGAAACATGAAAGGTAAATGATTTAGTACTTCTTTCCTTTCCCTGTTTTACTGGACAACTGTAGGAAACTAAAACTGTGGATGGGAGAGGGAAGGACTGGGAGTCTGGGATGAACTGATGTAAACTATTATATATAGGATGGATAAACAACGAGGTCCTACTGTATAGCACAGGGAACTATATTCAATATCTTGGATAAACCATAATGGAAAATAATATGAAAAAGAATATATATATGTATAGCTGAATCACTTTGCTGTACAGCAGAGATTAACACACCATTGTAAATCAACTATACTTCAATAAAAAATAATAAAATTACGGTCTTCCCTGGCTGTCCAGTGGTTAAGACTCTGTGCTCCCAATGCAGGGAGGCACAGGTTTGATCCCTGGTCAGAGAACTAAGATCCCACATGCCACACGATGTGGCCAAAATAATAATAATAGTAAATACGTAAATAAATAAATAAAAAGTAAAAATAATAAAATTTAAAAAATAAATAAATAAACATAAAACTTTAAAAGAAATAAATAAAACTGTGGGGTAATTTTTTTTTTTTTTTTTTTTTTTTTTGCTGTACGCGGGCCTCTCACTGTTGTGGCCTCTCCCGTTGCGGAGCACAGGCTCCGGACGTGCAGGCCCAGCGGCCATGGCCCACGGGCCCAGCCGCTCCGCGGCACGTGGGATCCTCCCGGACCGGGGCACGAACCCGTGTCCCCTGCATCGGCAGGCGGACTCTCAACCACTGCGCCACCAGGGAAGCCCTAATTTTTAATTTTTATGAGAAATAGCCTAAGGTTTTTGAGGGAAAAGTCAGATTATCCATTGCCAAGAATCTGAATTTTACATGTTCTGTAAAGCTAGAGAATGTTCAATAGGCTCCCATCTCCATCTAGTGGCCAACAGTGGGATTTAGCCTTGGAACAAGAAATCGAGGGATTTGTGAACAATTTGTTGGAATACTCCAACATTTTTTTTTAATATATATACATTTTTAAATTTTTATTTATTTGGCTGCGTTGGGTCTTCTTTGCTGCGCGCAGGCTTCCTCTAGCTGCGGTGAGCAGGGGCTACTCTTCGTTGTGGTGGCTTCTCTTGTTGCAGAGCACCGGCTCTAGGCGCGTGGCTTCAGTACTTGTGGCTTGCAGTCTCTAGAGCGCAGGCTCCGTAGTTGTGGCGCACGGGCTTAGTTGCTCCACGGCATGTGGGATCTTTCCAGACCAGGGCTCGAACCCCCGCGTCCGCTGCATTGGCAGACGGATTCTTAACCACTGCGCCACCAGGGAAGTCCCACTCCAACATTCTCTACAAAAAAGTTAGAGAAAAGGTTACACATATAAAAGTCAGGGTAGGGACTTCCCTGGTGGCGCAGTGGTTAAGAATCCGCCTGCCACTGCAGAGGACGTGGGTTCGAGCCCTGGTCTGAGAAGATCCCACATGCCGCGGAGCAACTAAGCCCGTGCGCCACAACTACTGAAGCCCACCTGCCCTAGAGCCCGTGCTCTGCAACAAGAGAAGCCACCGCAATGAGAAGTCCGCGCACCGCGACAAAGAGTAGACCCTGCTCGCCGCAATGAAGACCCAACGCAGCCAAAAGTTAAAAAAAAAAAAAAAAAAAGTTGGGATAAATATGGCCAAATGTAGAGGCTTTGGCAGCACCAGCACTTCTGCAGTTTGGCTGTGCCTCGGACAGCAGCCGTGAAAATATACTAATCATTGCTCTGTTGCAATATTTATATTTTTGTTAAATAATTGAATATAAAGAAATATACCAACAGAAGGCAACCCTTCAAAATTAACTTTAGAAAGAAGAAGGTCTACAGAAGTAGAGAGTCATAGTATCTATAAAGTGAGTGTGCTCATCAGAGAACATCTAGAGCAGCCCTGCCCAATAGAACTTTCTGCTTTGATGGAAATGTTTATATCTGAGCTGCCCAATAGAGCAGCCACTAGCCACATGTACTCTTGAGCACTGAAAATGCCATTGGCTGGTGCAACCAATGCGCTGAAATTTTCATTTAATTCTAAACTAGTTAAATTTAAATGATAGCCATATGCGACTAGTGGCTACCGTATTGGACAGGCAGAGTAGAGTTTACAATCTTTCTCTTAAAAAAAAGTAGGCCCTCTCTTAGTAGCCTTTACTGGAGGCTGTAGGTTAAGCTGCTGGAAAAATGAAAAAGAATTTGAGGGACTTCCCTGGTGGTCCAGTGGCGAAGACTCCTCACTCCCAATGCAGCGGGCCCCGGTTCGATCCCTGGTCAGGGTACTAGACCCCACATGCATGCCGCAACTAAGAGTTTGCATGCTGCAACTAAAGATTCCGCATGCCGCAGCTAAAGATCCCGCAAATGTCAACGAATATCCCGCGTGCTGCAGCTAAGACCTGGCGCAGCCAAAATAAATAATAAATAAATAAATATTAAAAAAAAAAAAAAAAAAAAGAATTTGAGAAGCCAGGGAAGGTAGAGATAAAGAGTCTTCTCTGGTCATGGATCATTAGATTTGGGGATAGCAAAATCTCAAAAACATAAGAGGCCCACTAGCAACTTAATACATTTACAAAAGAGATTAAAGAAGCATCAAAAACCGTCCAATTCTAGCAGATACAGAAGCTACAGCCATAGAAAGAATCTTGGCAAACCCTCAACTCATGCAGCTGAAAAGTGCTGGGAACGAAGCCAAAGGGAATCTCCAAGACAAAGAGCTTACAAATTTTAAGAACATGTTTTCTCAGTACATACAGGAAAGGAAGCACTTCAACACACCTCCTCTGATTCACCCTCTGAGTTTAAAGAGCTTTGCCCTGAAGATCAAGCCAGATTCTCTCCTAGGACAGCACAAATAACTTCAATTTCCTTCCCTCCAGATCTGTTACAGTAGTAGGTCTGTCTGGAAACACTACACTCTATTAAAACTTTGGACAAAGGACAACATTGCAGAATTCTAGGAACTTTGGGATACAGGATCAACAGGAACTTTTAATTAGGAAACCTAATCTAATAAGAGGGCTATTTTGACTGTTGGGGCATGTGGAAGAGAAAGTATCTAAAGGAATAAGTTGTGATAACATTAAATGAGGTTACAGAGAAACAAAAAAGTTCCTATGGTGATTTCATCTGCCCTTGGCTATGTTGAATTTACTACTGCAATTCCAGGAAACAGAAAAGCTCCCACTTTGAACCTCTGGAATTTCACATCCCCACCAAAAAATGTAAATATGAAACAGTGCCAAGTCTCTAACAGAGTATGTGCAAAAACAATTATGATAAAATAGCTGGAGAAACCTGAGATAATCCATCCCACCAACAGAACTCTTTAACATCTCATTTTGGCCAGTCCAAAGGTAAGTGAATCTCAGAAGTTAATTGTGAATTATAGCAATATTAAGAATAATAATTAGGGACTTCCCTGGTGGCACAGCGGTTAAGAATCCACCTGCCAATGCAGGCGACATGGGTTCGAGCCCTGGTCCGGGAAGATCCCACAGGCCGCGGAGCAACTAAGCCGGTGCGCCACAACTACTGAGCCTGCGCTCTAGAGCCCGCGAACCACAACTACTGAAGCCACGCGCCTAGAGCCCGTGACCCACAACAACAGAAGCCACCGCAATGAGAAGCCTGCGCACCGCAACGAAGAGTAGCCCCCGCTCGCCACAACTAGAGAAAGCCCGCGCGCAGCAACAAAGACAATGCAGCCAAATAAATAAATAAAAATTTAAAATACCATATAAAAAATCATAGCTAATTCTTTTTTTTAATTTTTTATTGAAGTATAGCTGATTTACAATGTTGTGTTAGTTTCAGGTGTACAGCAAAGTGAATCAGTTATGCATATACATATATCCACTCTTTTCTTTAAGATTCTTTTCCCATCTAAGCCATTACAGAGTACTGAGTTCCCTGTGCTGTTCAGCAGGTTCTTATTTGTTATCTATTTTACTTAGAGTAGTGTGTATATGTCAATCCCAATCTCCCAATTTATCCCTCCCCCTAAATAGCTAATTCTAAATATTACTCAGGGATTTAAAAAGAGAATGAAATATTGGACAATAAGGTCCTACTTTATAGCACAGGGAAATATATTCAATGTCCTGGGACAAACCTTAATGGAAAATAATATTAAGAAAATAAGGTGTAGGGCTTCCTTGGTGGCACAGTTGTTAAGAATCCGTTTGCCAATTCAGGGGAAATGGGTTCAAGCCCTGGTCCGGGAAGATCCCACATGCCGCAGAGCAACTAAGCCCGTGCATCACAACCACTGAGCCAGCGTGCCACAACTACTGAAGCCCGCACGCCTAGAGCCCGTGCTCTGAAACAAGAGAAACCACCGCAATGAGAAGCCCTCGCGACGCAATGAAGAGTAGCCCCCGCTCGCCGCAACTAGAGAAAGCCTGCGCACAGCAACAAGGACCCACAGAGCCAAAAATAAAAAAATAAAATAAAAAGTAAAGTGACTGTTAAAAATAATAATAATAATGTGTGTGTGTATATATATGTGTGTATGACTGAGTCACTTTGCTGTACAGCAGAAATTAACACAACACTAAATCAACTATACTTCAATTTTTAAAAAGTTTAAAAAGTAAAACAAAAAAATTTTTAATTAAAAAATAAAAAAGAATGCCATTTGCAGCAAGCTGGATGGACCTAGAGAATATTATACCTAGTGAAGTCAGAGAAAGACAAATATTATATGATATCACTTATATACGGAATCTAAAAACTAATACAAATGAATCTATATGCAAAACACAGACATAGAAAACAAATTTATGGTTACCAAAGGGAAGAGGGAGGAAGAGAAAAATTAGGAGTAGGGAATTAACAGATACAAGCTACTATACCTAAAATAGATAAGCAACAAGGGTTTACTGTATAGCACATGGAATTATACTCAATATCTTATAATAACCTAGAGTGGAATTTAATCTGAAAAAAGTACATAACTGAATCACTTTACTGTACACCTGAAACAAGCACAATGTTGTAAATCAACTACCAATAAAGTTTTTTTTAAAGAATAATAGCTAATTCTTTTTTTTTAATAGCTAATTCTTAAATCGTGCTTACTAGATGCCAGGGATTGTTCTAAGTAATTTTTATATATTTCACTCATCTAATTTTTTAAAAATAGGGCTTCCCTGGTGGTGCAGTGGTTAAGAATCCGCCTGCCAATGCAGGCGACCCAGGTTCGAGCCCTGGTCCGGGAAGATCCCACATGCCGCTTAGCAACTAAGCCCATGCGCCACAACTACTGAAGCCCGCGCGCCTAGAGCCCGTGCTCCGCAACAAGAGAAGCCCCCGCAGTAAGAAGCCAGCGCACTGCAACGAAGACCCAATGCAGCCAAAAATAAAATAAAATAAAATTTTTTTTAAAGTTTAAAAGAGTAAATAAATAAAAATAAACAAAATGTGGCTAGCACTGTACCTGATATTATTTCCTTAGTAGAAGATCTTTCTAAGTCAATCCTTGATTAGCGTGTATACATTCATCTGGCTGATATATTCTTCTCAATATCAATAAACTATGTCCATCACCAATTTGCTTTCCCTTGGCTGCCCCAACAAGTCTCATTTATTATATGCCCTCAGTAGATTTTTTCACCCTGAGGCACAATCCAATAAAGCAGAAGTTAAAGAGATGACCTAAACCCAATGCGAGTATTAAACTTGTTCGTTACACTTATGACACATTAACCAGGAGTGAACTGAAAACAATTATGCCTGTGAGGAACGTTATGGACGTGGTAGAAATAGCCTTTATCTTGGTAGTGGTGGTGATTACACAATGAATATGCTTGTTAAAACTCATAGGACAGTACAGCTAAGGAGGATGAATTTCATTGTATGTAAAATATATTTCAGTAAACCTGATTTTTTAAAAAGCAACTGCACCCCAAAACTATGTCTTCCCTTATTGATTTTATGATTAAAAGGAATGAACCATAAAACCATAAAATTTTCAGTAAATTGGGGGAGAAAAATTCTGCCTAGGATCAGGGAAAAGCCCTCGCCCTTGAAACACCCTACCCCAAAAAAGAAGACCAGAAATTAACTGGCATGTGTGAATTCTGAAATCTGCATCTCCCACATCTGTATTAAACTTGGATCTCTTCATCATATTACTAAAAATGGATCCAAATCATACGGATCTTTAAACAGCAAGATATCTAGGGCTGTGCTGTCTGATATGGTAGCCACTAGCTACATGTGGCTATTTAGATTAATTAAAATTTAATAAAATTAAAAATGCAATTCTTGTGGGACTTCCCTGGCAGTCCAGTGGTTAAGACTCTGCTCTCCCAATGCAAGGGACACGGGTTCGGTCCCTGGTTGGGGAACTAAGATCCCACATGCTGTGTGGCCAAAAAACAAACAAACAAAAAAATATAATTCTTTAGGTGCACTATCCACTTTTCAAGTGCTTGATAGCCACATGCGGCTAGTGGCTGCCACATTGGATTGCACAGATGCAGAATATTTCCTTCATCACAGAAAGTTCTAGTGGACAGCACTGCTCTAGAGGGCAAACAGATATATAGACCACTGGAGTTTAAGGATTGGAGTATTGAATACATATCTGTATGGCATGGGTCTCTGAAAATTCAACTGGCTGACATTTCTAATTAAAATCATCTTGAGATGATACACATACTAACTATTCTACTTATACTCCAACAAGGCCAATTACCTTCTCACTCAGAGGCAAGCACACCAATAGAGACAACTCATGGTAAAGGCAGGGAGGAAAGTGTGCCAACAAGGACAAAGCTCTAGGTGCCTGTAACAGCCTGCAGAAACTTCAAGAAATCCCTAGAGGGAAGTTTGTCAGCAAAACAGAATACATAGCCTATTTGTTTTTAAATTTCTGCTTAATACTTTGCCTAGTGCTCGGGGGTAGATAATATTGGAAACCCCTCCCCTCAGGGCAAATATGTTCTTAAACAATTGATTTTTATGGAAATTGTGGGACTGCTTTATTAGTAAAAGCAGCCACTGGGGAATCCCCCCTTTCTGGATGTAAAGAAATGATTTCGAGACATGGCAGGCAGAGAATTGTTCCCCAATATCTATAATTCCACAGTTCCTAATAGAACTTTCTGTTTTATTTGGGCACATGGACTTCCAGAATAAGTCCTAGTTTCCCTTCCTTCTTTCCAGTTATGTGTGGCCACACGTAAGTTTTGGCCAATGCTCTGTAAGGAGAACTGCTGTGTGCAACTTCTAGAAGGTGGCCTTATAAAGAGGGTGATGGGTCCTTCTTTCCCCTTCCTCTTGCCTGCTGATTTGAATGCAAACCTGAAAGCTGGAACTCAAGCAGTCATATTGGACCTGAGAAGGAAGAGCCATGTTGAGGCTGGTGGAACAAGAAGACGGAAAAATGTCTGAATCTCTGACACTGTTAAACACCATACCAGCCCTGGAGCTCAACGTAAGAGAGAAATAAAAGTCTATCTTGGTTAAACCACGATTGTTCTCAGGGTATCTGTGTCTCACAGCTCAACCTAATCTGAACCAATATATACAGCATCTCTTGTTCGCAGCCAAGCTATGAGAAGAGTAGATTCATGGAAAAGTAAAATGGAGCTCTCAATGTACATATCACCCTCAAGCATCAGACACAGTAAAATGATGGAATGGTTTCCTTCAGTCCCAGTGCAGGACTGTCACTAACAGCTCTCTCACAGCTGCTTATCTTCTTGGTAATCACACCTTACATTGTGCCTTGTCCAACATGGCACCCTCCACGGTGCTTGTCAGTAAAGAGCCCCGAAACTGTGACTGACAGGATGGAGAAGGAATCCCAGACGCTGTTGTGTGGGCCCGTGGGCACCTGTTGAGTTTGGTGCCATATCAAAGGATTTCAGAAAGGAGCTGGTATAGATTTACTTGTGGTAATAAATCAATAAGACAATACAGTGGCTGACATACTTTCCAATATCCACGTTGCATCCCGAGCTGCCACGTAGGAGACTTAGTATATTCAAAGCTTTTGCAATAGCCATAAAATCACTCTTTAAAGACACAGCAAAGTGGAATTGGGCTTTTCTACCGCTAAGTGGTGTCAGGTATGTCTAATGAATGAGTATCGGCGAATGTCATGTGTGATAGTGACATAAACAGAACCACAACAGCTATAACC
>RJWK010063641.1:0-12509 GCA_004363435.1 Platanista minor | reverse complement strand
ATGTTATCATTGGTGGATTTTTTTTTTTTTTTTGGTTTGGTTGATCTCTTCTTTCTTTCTTTCTTTTCTTTTTCTTTCTTTTTACTTTTTTATTTTTAATAATTATTTTATTTTTTCTTTCTTTCTTTCTTTCTTTCTTTCTTTCTTTCTTTCTTTCTTTCTTTCTTTCTTTCTTTTTTCTCCCTTATCTTCTGAACTTTGTGGCTGACAGGGTCTTGGTGCTCCTGCCAGGTGTCAGGCCTGTGCCTCTGAGGGGGGAGAGCCAAGTTCAGGAAATTGATCCACCAGAGACCTCCCAGCACCAGGTAATATCAAGTAGCAAAAGCTCTCCCAGAGATCTCCAACACAAAACTAATACGCAGCTCCATTCAATGACCAGCAAGCTACAGTGCTGGACACCCTATGCCAAACAACTAACAATACAGGAACACAGCCCCACCCATTAGCAGAGAGGCTGCCTAAAATCATAATAAGGTCACAGACACCCCAAGTCACACCAAGGGACATGGTCTTGCACACCAGAAGGATAAGATCCAGCCTCATTGACCAGAACACAGGCACCAGTCCCCTCCACCAGGAAGCCTACACAACCCACTGAACCAACCTTAGCCACTGGGAGCAGACACCAAAAACAATAGGAATTACGAACTTGCAGACTGCGAAAAGGAGACCCCAAACACTGTAAGGTAAGCAAAATGAGAAGACAGAAACACACAGCACATTAAGGAGCAAGGTAAAAACCCACGAGACCAATAAAGGAAGAAGAAATAGGCAGTTTACCTGAAAAAGAATTCAGAGTAATGATAGAAAAGATGATCCAAAATCTTGGAAATAGAATGGAGAAAATACAAGAAACGTTTAACAAAGATGTACAAGAACTAAAGAGCAAACAAACAATGATGAACAACACAATAAGTGAACTTAAAAATTCTCTAGAAGGCATCAGTAGCAGAATAACTGAGGCAGAAGAACGGATAAGTGACCTGGAAGATAGATATTGGAAATAACTACTGCAGAGCAGAATAAAGAAAAAAAGAATGAAAAGAATTGAGGACAGCCTCAGAGAACTCTGGGACAACATTAAACACACGAACATTAGAATTATAGAGGATCCAGAAGAAGAAAAGGAAAATAAAGAGACTGAGAAAATATTTGAAGAGATTATAGTTGAAAATTTCCCTAATATGGTAAAGGGAATAGTTAATCAAGTCCAGGAAGTGCAGAGAGTCCCATACAGGATAAATCGAAGGAGAAACATGCCAAGACACATATTATCAAAATATTTTAAAAAATTAAATACAAAGAAAAAATATTAAAAGCAGCAAGAGAAAACCAGCAAATAACATAGAAGGGAATCCCCATAAGGTTAACAGCTGATCTTCCAGCAGAAACTCCGCAAGCCAGAAGGGAGTGGCAGGACAGATTTAAAGTTATGAAAGGGAAAAACCTACAACCAAGATTACTCTACCCAATAAGGATTTTATTCAGATTTGACAGAGAAATTAAAACCTTTACAAAAAAGCAAAAGCTAAAAGAATTCAGTACCACCAAACCAGCTTTACAACAAATGCTAAAGGAACTTCTCTAGGCAGGAAATACAAGAGAAGGAAAAGACCTAAGATAACAAACCGAAAATAATTAAGAAAATGGTAATAGGAACATACATATTGATAATCACCTTAAATGTAAGTGGATTAAATGCTCCAACCAAAAGACATAGACTGACTGAATGGATACAAAAACAAGACCCGTATATATGCTGTCTATAAGAGACCCACTTCAGACCTAGGGACACATACAAACTGAAAGTGAGGGGATGGAAAAAGATACTCCATGCAAATGGAAATCAAAAGAAACCTGGAGTAGCAATTCTCATATAAGAAAAAATAGACTTTAAAATAAAGTCTATTACAAGAGACAAAGGAGAACACTACATAATGATCAAGGGATCTATCCAAGAAGAAGATATCACAATTGTAAATATTATTCACCCAACATAGGAACACCTCAATACATAAGTCAAATGCTAAAGCCATAAAAGGGGAAGTCAACAATAACACAATCATAGTAGGGGACTTTAACACCCCACTTTCACCAATGGACAGATCATCCAAAATGAAAATAAATAAGGAAACACAAGCTTTAAATGGTACATTAAACAAGATGGACTTAATAGATATTTATAGGACATTCCATCCAAAAACAACAGAAGACACTTTCTTCTCAAGTGTTCATGGAACATTCTCCAGGATAGATCATAGCCTGGGTCACAAATCAATCCTTGGTAAATTTAAGAACATTGAAATTGTATCAAGTAACGTTTCAAACCATAAAGCTATGAGGCTAGATATCAGTTACAGGTAAAAAATCTGTAAAAAATACAAACACTTGGAAGCTAAACAATACACTACTTAATAACCAAGAGATCACTGAAAAAATCAAAGAGGAAGTTTAAAAAATACCTATGAACAAATGACAATGAAAACACGACAACCCAAAATCTATGAGGCACAGCAAGAGAAGTTCTAAGAGGAAAGTTCATAGCAATGCAATCCTACCACAAGAATCAAGAAACATCTCAAATAAGCAACCTAATCTTACACCAAAAGCAAGTAGAGAAAGAAGAACAAAGAAAACCCAAAGTTAGCAGAAGGAAAGGAATCATAAAGATTAGATGAGAAATAAATGAAAAAGAAATGAAGGAAGGGCAGACAGCAGAAGCAAGAAAGCTACAGTCCTGCAGCCTGTAGAACAAAAACCACATTCACAGAAAGAGAAGAAGAAAAGGCAGAGGGCTATGTACTAGACAAAGGAACAAGAAAAAAACCCAGAAAAACAACTAAATGAAGTGGAGATAGGCAACTTTCCAGAAAAAGAATTCAGAATAATGATAGTGAAGATGATCCAGGACCTCAGAAAAAGAATGGAGGCAAAGATCTAGAAGATGCAAGAAATGTTTAACAAAGATCTAGAAGAATTAAAGAACAAACAGAGATGAACAATACAATAACTGAAATGAAAACTACACTAGAAGAAATCAGTAGCAGAATAACTGAGGCAGAAGAACGGATAAGTGACCAGGAAGACAGAATGGTGGCATTCACTGCTGCAGAACAGAGTAAAGAAAAAAGAATGAAAAGAAATGAAGACAGTATAAGAGACCTCTGGGACAACATTAAACATAACAACATTCGAAGTATAGGGGTCCCAGAAGGAGAAGAGAGAGAGAAAGGACCTAAGAAAGTATTTGAAGGATTATAGTGGTAAACTCCCCTAACATGGGAAAGGAAATAGCCACCCAAGTCCAGGAAGCACAGAGAGCCCCATACAGGATAAACCCAAGGAAGAAACATGCAAAGAAACACAGTAATCAAATTGGCAAAAATTAAAGACAAAGAAAATTATTGAAAGCTGCAAGGGAAAAATGACAAATAACATACAAGGGAACTCCCAAAAGGTTAACAGCTGATTTCTTAGCAGAAACTCTAAAAGGCAAAAGGGAATGGCACAATATATCTAAAGTGATGAAAGGGAAGAACCTACAACCAAGATAACTCTACCAGGCAAGGATCTCATTCAGATTCGATGGAGAAATCAAAAGCTTTACAGACAAGCAAAAGCTAAGAGAATTCAGTAACACCAAACCAGCTCTACAACAAATGCTAAAGGAACTTCTCTAAGTGGGAAACACAAGAGAAGAAAAAGACCTACAAAAACAAACACAGAACAATTAAAAAATGGTAATAGGAACATACATATCAATAATTATGTTAAACGTGAATGGATTAAATTATCCAACCAAACACAGGCTTGTTGAATAGATACAAAAGCAAGACCCATATACATGCTGTCTACAAGACACCCACTTCAGACATAGGGACACATACAGACTGAAAGTGAGGGGATGGAAAAAGATAATCCATGCAAATGGAAATCAAAGAAAGCTAGAGTAGCAATACTCATATCAGATAAAATAGACTTTAAAATAAAGAATGTTACAAGAGACAAGGAAGGACAATAAATAATGATCAAGGGATCAATCCAAAAAGAAGATATAACAATTATAAATATATATGCACCCAACATAGGAGCACCTCAATACATAAGGCAACTGCTAACAGCGATAAAAGAGGAAATCGGCAGTAACACAGTAAGATTGGGGGAGGTTAACACCTCACTTACACCAATGCACAGATCATCCAAACAAAATTAATAAGGAAGCACAAGCTTTAAATGACACAAAAGACAAGATAGACTGAATTGATATTTATAGGACGTTCCATCCAAAAATAGCAGATTACACTTTCTTCTCAAGTGTGCAGTAAACATTCTCCAGGATAGATCACGTCCTGGGTCACAAATCAAGCCTCAGTAATTTTAAGAAAATTGAAATCATATCAAGCATCTTTTCTGACCACAACACTATGAGATTAGAAATCAATTACAGGGGAAAAAACGTTAAAAACACAAACATATGGAAGCTAAACAACACATTACTAAATAACCAAGAGATCACTGAAGAACTCAAGGTGGAAATCAAAAAATACCTAGAGAGAAATGACAATCAAAACCCAATGATCCAAAACCTATGGGATGCAGCAAAAGCAGTTCTAAGAGGGAAGAAATAGCTGTACAAGCCTACCACAAGAAAAAAGAAAAGTCTCAATCTAACATTACACCTAAAGGAACAATAGAAAGAAGAACAAACAAAACCCAAAGTTAGCAGAAGGAAAGAAATCATCAAGATCAGAGCAGAAATAAATGAAATAGCAAGAAAGAAAACAAATAGCAAAGATCAATAAACCTAAAAGCTGGTTCTTTGAAAATATAAAAAAATGGATAAAGCATTAGCCAGACTTCTCAAGAAAAAGAGGGAGAGGACTCAAATCAATAAAATTAGAAATGAAACAGGAGAAGTTACAAAAGACACCACAGAAATACAGAGCATCTTAAGATACTACAAGCAACTTTATGCCACCAAAATGGACAACCTGGAAGAAATGGACAAAATCTAAGAAAGATACAACCTTCCAAGACTGAAGCGGGAAGAAACAGAAAATATGAAAAGACCAATCACAAGCACTGAAATTGAAACTGTGATTAAAAATTTTCCAACAAACAAAAGTCCAGGACCAGATGGCAACACAGGTGAATTCTATCTAACATTTAGAGAAGAGCTAACACCCATCCTTCTCAAACTCTTCCAAAAAATTGCAGAGGAAGGAACAATCCCAAACTCATACTATGAGGCCACCATCACCCTGATACCAAAACCAGACAAAGATACTACTAAAAAGAAAATTACAGAAGAATATAACTGATGAATATAGATGCAAAAATCCTCAACAAAATACTAGCAGAGTCCAACAACACATGAAAAGGATCATGCACCATGATCAAGTGGGATTTATCCCAGAGATGCAAGGATTCTTTAATATATGCAAATCAATCAATGTGATACACCATATTAACAAATTGAAGAAGAAAAAACATATGATAGTCTCAATAGATGCAGAAAAAGCTTTCGACACAATTCAACACCCATTTATGATAAAAACTCTCCAGAAAGTGGTTATAGATGGAACCTCCTTCAACATAATAAAGGCCATATATGACAAACCCAAAGCAAACATCATTCTCAATGGTGAAAAACTGAAAGCATTTCCTCTAAGATGAGGAACAAGACAAGGATGTTCACTCTCACCACTATTATTCAACATAGTTTTGGAAGTCCTAGCCATGGCAATCACAGAAGACAAAGAAATAAAAGGAATAAAAATTGGAAAAGAAGAAGCAAAACTGTCACAGTTTGCAGATGATATGATACTATACATAGAGGATCCTAAAGATGCCACCAGAAAACTACTAGAGCTAATCAATGAATTTGGTAAAGTTGCAGGATACAAAATTAATGCAGAGAAATCTCTTGCATTCCTCTACACTAATGATGAAAACTCTGAAAGAAAAATTAGGGAAACACTCCCATTTACCATTGCAACAAAAAGAATAAAATGCCTACGAATGAACCTACCTAGACAGACAAAAAACCTGTATGCAGAAAACTATAAGACACTGATGAAAGAAATTAAAGGTGATAACAGATGGAGAGGTATTCCATGTTCTTGGATTGGAAGAATCAATTTTGTGAAAATGACTGTACTACCCAAAGCAATCTAGAGAGTCAATGCAATCCCTATCAAATTACCAATGGCATTTTTTGCAGAACTAAAACAAATCATCTTAAAATTTGTATGGAGACACAAAAGACCCTGAATAGTCAAAGCAGTCTTGAGGGAAAAAAACGGAGCTGGAGGAATCAGACTCCCTGACTTCAGACTATACTACAAAGCTACAGTAATCAAGACAATATGGTACTGGCACAAAAACAGAAACATAGGTCAATGGAACAAGATAGGAAGCCGAGAGATGAACCCACGCACCCATGGTCAACTAATCTATGACAAAGGAGGCAAAGATATACAATGGAGAAAAGGCAGTCTCTTCAATAAGTGGTGCTGGGAAAACTGGACAGCTACATGTAAAAGAATGAAATTAGAACACTCCCTAACACCATACACAAAAATAAACTCAAAATGGATTAGAGGCATAAATGTAAGACCAGACACTACAAAACTCTTAGAGGAAAACATAGGAAGAACACTCTTTGACATAAATCACAGCAAGATCTTTTTTGATCCACTTCCTAGAGTAATAGAAATAAAAACAAAAATAAACAAATGTGACATAATGAAACTTAAAATCCTTTGCAAAGCAAAGGAAACTGCAAACAAAACGAAAAGACAACCCTCAGAATGGGAGAAAATATTTGCAAATGAATCAACGAACAAAGGATTAATCTCCAAAATATATAAACAGCTCATGAAGCTCAATATTAAAGAAAAAGAAACCCAATCCAAAAATGGGCAGAAGACCTAAATAGACATTTCTCTAAAGAAGACATACAAATGGCCAAGAAGCACATGAAAAGCTACTCAACATCACTAATTATTAGAGAAATGCAAATCAAAACTGCAGTGAGGTATCACCTCACACTAGTTAGAATCGGCATCATCAGAAAATCTACAAACAACAAAAGCTGGAGAGGGGGTGAAAAAAAGGGACACCTCTTACACAGCTGGTAAGAATGTAAATTGTTACAGCCACTATGGAGAAGAGTATGGAGGTTCCTTAAAGAACTAAAAATAGAATTACCACATGACCCAGCACTCCCACTACTGGGCATATACCCAGAGAAAACCATAATTCAAAAACATGCATGCACCCCAATGTTCATTGCAGCATTATTTACAATAGCCAGGTCATGGAGGCAACCTAAATGCCCACTGACAGACGAATGGATTAAGAAGACGTGGTACAAAGGAATATTATGCAGCCATAAAAAGGCACGAAATTTGGTCATTTGTAGATACTAGGATGCATCTAGAGACTGTCATACAGTGTGAAGTAAGTCAGAAAGAGAAAAACAAATATCGTATATTAATGCATATATGTGGAACCTAGAAAATGGTACAGATGAACCAGTTTGCAGAGCAGAAATTGAGACACAGAAGTAGAGAAAAAAACTTACAGACACCAAGGGGGGAAAGCAGTGGGGGGTGGGGTTGTGGTGTGATAGTAAAAAAAAAGAAAAAACAAAAGAAATGAAGTAAACAATAGCAAAGATCAATAAAAGTGAAATCTGGTTCTTTGTGAAGATAAACAAAATTGATAAACCATTAGCCAGACTCATCAAGAAAAAAAGGGAGAAGACTCAAATCAATAGAATTAGAAATGGAAAAGGAGAGGTAACAACTGCCAATGCAGAAATACAAAGGATCATGTGAGAGTACTACCAGAAATTACATGCCAACAAAATAGACAACCTGGAAGAAATGAGCAAATTCTTAGAAAAGCACAACCTTCTGAGATTGAACAAGGAAGAAATAGAAAATATAAACAGACCAACCACAAGCACTGAAATTGAAACTGTGATTAAAAATTTTCCAACAAACAAAAGCTCAGGACCAGATGTCTTCACTGGTAAATCCTACCAAACATTTAGAGAAGAGCTAACACCTGTTGTTCTCAAACTCTTCCAAAATATAGCAGAGGGAGGAACAATCCCAAACTCATTCTACGAGGCCACCATCACCCTGATACCAAAACCAGACAAAGATGTCACAAAGAAAGAAAACTACAGGCCAATATCACTGATGAACATAGATGTAAAAATAGTCAACACAATACTAGCAAACAAAATCCAGCAGCACACTAAAAGGATCATACACCATGATCAAGTGGGGTTTATCCCAGGAATGCAAAGATTCTTCAATATACGCAAATCAATCAATGTGATAAACCATATTAACAAATTGAACAAGAAAAACCATAGGATCATCTCAATAGATGCAGAAAAATCTTTCAACGAAATTCAACACCTATTAATTATTGAACCCTCCAGAAAGTAGGCCTACAGGGAACTTACCTCAACATAATAAAGGCCATATATGACAAATCCACAGCCAGCATCGTTCTCAATGGTGAAAAACTGAAACCATTTCCATTAAGACCAGGAATAAGACAAGGTTGTCCACTCTCACCACTATTATTCAACACAGTTTTGGAAGTTTTACCCATAACAATCAGAGAAGAAAAAGAAATAGAAGGAATCCAAATTGGAAAACAAGAAGCATAGCTGTCACTGTTTGCAGATGAGATGATACTATACATAGAAAATCCTAAAGATGCTACCAGAAAACTACTAGAGCTAATCAATGAATCTGGTAAAGTAGCAGGATACAAAATTAATGCACAGAAATCTCTTGCATTCCTATACACTAATGATGAAAAATCTGAAGGAGAAATTAAGGAAACACTCCCATTTACCATTGCAACAAAAAGAATAAAATACCTAGGAATAAACCTACCTAAGGAGACAAGAGACCTGTATGCAGAAAACTATAAGACAATGATGAAAGAAATTAAAGATGATACAAACAGATGGAGAGATATACCATGTACTTGGATTGGTAGAATCGATATTGTGAAAAGGACTATACTCCCCAAAGCAATCTAAAGATTCAGTGCAATCCCTATCAAACTACCATTGACATTTTTCACAGAACTAGAGCAAAAAATTTCACAATTTTTATGGAAACACAAAAGTTCCTGAGTAACCAAGGCAATCTTGAGAAAGAAACACGGAGCTGGAGGAATCAGGCTCTCAGACTTCAGACTATACTACAAAGATACAGTATTCCCAACAGTATGGTACTGGCACAGAAACAGAAATATAGATCAGTGGAACAGGATAGAAAGCCCAGAGATAAACCCATATACATATGGTCACCTTATTTTTGATAAAGGAGGTAAGAATATACAATGGAGAAAAGACAGCCTCTTCAATAAGTGGTGCTGGGAAAACTGGACAGCTACATATAAAACAATGAATTTAGAACACTCCCTAATACCATACACGAAAATAAACTCAAAATGGATTAAAGACCTAAATGTAAGGCCAGACACTATAAAACTCTTAGAGGAAAACAGAGGCAGAATACTCTATGATATAAATCACAGCAAGATCCTTTTTGACCCACCTCCTGGAGAAATGGAAATAAAAACAAAAATTTAAAAATGGGACCTAATGAAACTTAAAAGCTTTTGCACAACAAAGGAAACCATAAACAAGATGAAAAGACAACCCTCAGAATGGAAGAAAATATTTGCAAATGAAGCAACTGACAAAGGATTAATCTCCAAAATATACAAGCAGCTCATGCAGCTCTATATCAAGAAAACAAACAACCCAATCCAAAAATGAGCAGAAGACTTACATAGACTTTTCTCCAAAGAAGATATACAGATTGCCAACAAACACATGAAAGGATGCTCAACATCACTAATCATTAGAGAAATGCAAATCAAAACTACAATGAGATATCACCCCCCACCAGTCAGAATGGCCATCATCAAAAAATCTATAAACAATAAATGCTGGAGAGGACGTGGAGAAAAGGGAACCCTCTTACACTGTTGGTGGAATGTAAATTTATACAGGCATTATGCAGAACAGTATGGAGGTTCCTTAGAAAACTAAAAATAGAACTACCATGGACCCAGCGATCCCACTACTGGGCATATACCCTGAGAAAACCATAGTTCAAAAAGAGTCATGTACCACAATGTTCATTGAAGCACTACTTACAATAGTCAAGACATGGAAGCAACCTAAGTGTCCATCCACAGATGAATGGATAAAGAAGATATGGTACATATATACAAGGAATATTACTCAGCCATAAAAAGAAATGAAATTGAGTTATATGTAGTGAGGTGGATGGACCTAGAGACTGTCATACAGGGTGAAGTAACCCTGAAAGAGAAAAACAAATACCATATGCTAACACATATATATGGAATTAAAAAAAAAAAAAAAAGGGTCTGAAGAATCTAGGGCCAGGACAGGAATAAAGATGCAGACATAGAGAATGGACTTGAGGACATGACGAGGGGGATGTATTAGCCTGGATGAAGTGAGAGAATAGCATTGACATATATACACTACCTAATGTAATACACATAGCTAGTGTGAAGCAGCCACATAGCACAGGGAGATCAGCTCGGTGTTTTATGTCCCCCTCGAGTGGTGGGATAGGGAGGAAGGGAGGCAGATGCAAGAGAGAGGATATATGGGGATATGTGTATATGTATGGCTGATTCACTTTGTCATAAAGCAGAAACTAAAACATTATTGTAAAGCAATTATACTTCAATAAAGATGTTAAAAAAAATCCAAAACCTTTCATGATAAAACTTCTCAGTAGACTAAGAATACAGGAACGCTTCCTAACTTGATAAAGAATATCTACAAAAAGCCTATAGCTAACATAGTTAATGATGAAAGGCTGAAGCTTTCCTCAAAGACTGGGAATAAGGCAAGGATGGCCACAGTCACCACCACTGTTCAACATAGAATTAGAAGTTCTAGCTAGCACAATAAGGAAAGAAAAAGAAATAAAAGGCATACACATTGTAAATGGGAAAAAAGCTGTTTCCACTTGCAGAGGACATTAGTGTTTTAGTAGAAAATCACAAGCAACCTACAAAAATGAAATAAAACAAATGAAAAAAACCTTTTAGAGCTAGTTTAGTGGGTTCAGAGTGACAGCAGAACAATGATCAACACACAGGATCAATCACATTACTATATAGTAAGAACAGACATGTGGTAATCAAAATTTAAAAGACAATACCATTTAAAATTTCTCCAAAGAAAATGATATAAATATAATAAATATGTACATAAAATGTATGATGAAAATTACAAAATTTTGATGAAAGAAATCAAAGAAGACCTAAGTAAATGGAAAGGAGTACTGTGTTCATGAATTGGGAAACTAAACATTTTAACGATGCCAAATTCTATAGAGAATGAAAATCTTATCAAAATGCTAGAAAAGTTTTCTGTGGACATAAAGAAATTTATTCTAAAACTTATATGGAAATATACAGGACCTAGGATACCTAAAACAATTTTGAAAAACAAAAAGGGATTGGAAGGAATCACTCTACCCAACACTGACTTCCTATATATCTCTAGTAATTAAGACAGCACAGTATTGGCAGAAAAATAGACACGATAGAACAAAATGAAAACCCAGAAAAAGACCAACACAAGCACACAGTCCCAAAGACTAAGTGATGAATTCTTAGGCTTAATACTAAATAATTCATAAAAGAAAAATTGAAAAGTTGTACCTCATCAAAATTAAAAACCTTAACTCTGTGAAAGACTCTGTGTAAAGGATGAAAAAACAGGGTACAAACAAACACATGAAAGAATGCTCAACATCATTAATCATTAGAGAAATGCAAATCAAAACTACAATGAGATATCATCTCACACCGGTCAGAATGGCTATCATCAAAAAATCTACAAACAATAAATGCTGGAGAGGGTGTGGAGAAAAGGGACCCTCTTGCACTGTTGGTGGGAATGTAAATTGATACAGCCACTATGGAGAACAGTATGGAGGTTCCTTAAAAAACTAAAAATAGAACTACCATACGACCCAGCAATCCCACTACTGGGCATATACCCTGTGAAAACCATAATTCAAAAAGAGTCATGTACCAAAATGTTCATTGCAGCTCTATTTACAATAGCCAGGACATGGAAGCAACCTAAGTGTCCATCAACAGATGAATGGATAAAGAAGATGTGGCACATATATACAATGGAATATTACTCAGCCATAAAAAGAAACGAAATTGAGTTATATGTAGTGAGGTGGATGGACTTAGAGTCTGTCATACAGAGTGAAGTAAGTCAGAAAGAGAAAAACCAATACCGTATGCTAACACATGTATATGGAATCCAAAAAAGAGGTCCCGAAGAACATAGGGGCAAGACGGGAATAAAGACACAGACCTACTGAGAATGGACTTGAGGATATGGGGAGGTGGAAGGGTAAGCTGGGACAAAGAGAGAGTGGCATGGACATATA
>RJWK010063640.1:0-12509 GCA_004363435.1 Platanista minor | reverse complement strand
TTTTTTTCCGTAAGTAGGCCTCACTATAGTGGCCTCTCCCGTTGCAGAGCACAGGCTCCGGACGCACAGGCTCAGTGGCCATGGCTCACGGGCCTAACCGCTCCACGGCATGTGGGATCTTCCCGGACGGGGGGCACGAACCTGTGTTCCCTGAAATGGCAGGTGGACTCTCAACCACTGCACCACCAGGGAAGACCAATATATTCTTTTAACTGACATATTTATTCCATCTAGATTATATTTTTACATAATATAAATACTCTTTTATAGTTTGTTCTTCCATTTGAACATCCAATGGTTCCAACATCATGTATTAAATAATCCATCCTCTGACGTAGAGGGTTAGGATAGGACGTGTGGGAGGGAGGCTCAAGAGGGAGGGGATATGGGGATATACATATAGCAGATTCACTTTATACAGCAGAAACTAACACAACATTGTAAAGCAATTATACTCCAATAAAGATATTAAAAACAAAATTTGGGGCTTCCCTGGTGGCGCAGTGGTTGGGAGTCTGCCTGCCAATGCAGGGGACACGGGTTTGTGACCCGGTCCGGGAGGATCCCACATGCCACGTAGCGGCTGGGCCCGTGAGCCATGGCCGCTGAGCCTGCGCGTCCAGAGCCTGTGCTCCGCAACGGGAGAGGCCACAACAGTGAGAGGCCCATGTACCGCAAAAAAAAAAACAACAAAACAACAAAATCTGTCCTCTCTCTAATGATGTGGTTGTAAAACCACTAGCTCTGGTATATTTTGAATGCACATATTTGTATGGATTTGCTTCTGGGCAACCTCTCATTTCTACTTCTCTATTTGTCTATTCTCGTGCCAAAAGTATAATATCTTAATTTCAACCTACTTTGCAATATATTAAGTCAAGTGGTCTCTTTTTACTTTTCTATATAGGCAGTATAATGTACTGGCTTACCATGTAATATTTGGAGCTAGCATACCAAGGTTCAAACCTCAATTTTATCCTTGCTTAACAGCATGACACTAGCAAGTTACTTAGACTTTCTGTGTCTCAGATTCTCATCTGCAAAGTAAAGGTGCTAATAGTTCCTATATAGTAGTGTTCTTTCAAAAGTTAAATGTATGTATTCATGTAAAGCATCCAAATTGTTCCTAGAAAATAGTAAATACTCAAAAATTAGTCATTATTCAAAATTGTCTTGACTTCCCTTGGTCTCTTACTCTTTGTAACTTTTAAAGTCAGTATTTCAAATAGTTTAATAAACTGTATCCAGATTTTTAACTGAAATTTCACTGAATTTATAGAGTAATTTGTGTTTTCTAGCTGATTCTGTGAAATAGTTTTGCTTGGACAGCATTAATTTCTAACACCAAGCTGTGATAGAGCAATATTAGTCCTGATAGACAATAATTTATAAAGTTGTTTTGCAAAACTTCATGATTATAATTTTAGGAACTGGAGAGGTTTGTTTTGTTTTTGTTTTTGTTTTTTTTCGGTACGCGGGCCTCTCACTGTGTGTCCCCTCCTGTTGCGGAGCACAGGCTCCGGACGCACAGGCTCAGCAGCCATGGCTCACGGGCCCAGCCGCTCCGCGGCATGCGGAATCCTCCAGGACCGGGGTAGGAACCGCTGTCCCCTGCATTGGCAGGCAGACTCTCAACCACTGCGCCACCAGGGAAGCCCTGGAGGGTTTTTTTAAGAAGTGTAACTTAACAATCATGTAAATTAGCCCCTTCTGCTAGAAATGAGGCTTACACTTGCTCAATGTGTCACAGGGGCCTGAAGCACCACTGAAGTGTTATCTTTTATCAAAAACAGATTTGTTATAAGGACCTACTGTATAGCACAGGAAACTATACTCAATATTTTGTAGTAACTTATATGGGAAAAGAATCTGAAAAAGAATATATATATATATTCAAATATATATACATATATTTGAATCACTTCTCTCTATACCTGAAACTAACACGACATTGTAAATCAACTATACTTCAGAATAAAAAATAGTCTGCTATTATCAATAATTAAAAAATAGTAAAAATATAATATTAAAACTCTATTGAACATTATTTAGTGTGCTTTTGATAACTATAATAACACTTAAATATTTTAAAGTGCCCCAGGTCAACAGGAACATAAACTGATGTTTTGGAGAATATTTAATAGAGATTCTCATCTGAGATACATGGCATAAAAAATTGGCTTTTACTGTGTTTTGATATTTACCTCAGAAAGAACTCTGGATTTCTTCTCCAGTCCTATTCCCTTTTTTTTCCTCCAAGGTCTATGAACCACTTACCCACTCTGTAAATAGTTGGAGGTTGGTGCAACATGATCAGCTCTGGTTTGGGACTGATGTGGTATCAGGCATGCATAGGCTCAGCAAGTCCTTGTGGTGATGGTCTGGGGAGCAGAGTGAGTGTTATTACTATTAGGTCATTACTGAAAACATCTATTTCCTCAGTCATACCCACCTTACAGTACAAACTGTATTTGACAGCAATTCATCTTTCAAAATCCTGCTTTGCTGTCATCTCTTCTGTGAAGCCATTTCTGACACCCACCAGAGGAAAAGGAGAATTTTTTTTTTTTGTAAATAGCTTCATCTTTAAAGAAAAAAAATAGAAATGAATCATAATTGAATAAAAGTTTACCAGATGACTTTTTAAAAATTTACTACAACAACCATGCATTTGATATTATTGCTTGCAAACCACAAATAAAAATCCTAGTGGTTAGGTTAAAGGAGGAAAATTTCTACTTATTTCCTCAGGTGGTTCTACTGCTTTTTTAAGCAGGCATTTCTTAATTCACTTTCTTGTTGAAAAAGACTTTATAGAAAAATACATTCTGCATTTGTTGTCTACTCACTGTTCCATTTTGTGGCAATTCACACCAGGATTTGTGATTTCCAGTTCTTTTCAGAATGTACCTACTCATACAGGTATGATTTAAGTCCCTTCTGCTTCAAAGTCTCTGTTTTCAGTAGCTTTTAACCAAGCTAATCAACTGAAATGAAATGAGTCATGTTTGTTGTCAGCTAAAAAGTAAATTTAGTGATATGGAAACAAAATCCGTGAAGTTACTTTAGAGCACTAGATTAAAACAATTACATATTTTGATAAAAATACTTTAGTGGTGTGAGTCTGCCTTGACTCAGCCTTGACTCAGGGTCACTTATGTCCAAACAAGTAACGACTGTCCCAGGAACAAGGCATTCTGCCTGTTTTGGACTTTTCTCATCAAGAAAACAGCTGCAGTCTCACCATGCTAAAAAAAATATTTCATATCTCAAAAACAAAACAAAACAAGCCTTCCTGCATGTCCTATGCCTCCCTGCTATTCATTTCTACAATTATATGGTCAAAAACAGTAATGGGTATAAGTATATGATTCACAACCAGTCACATGTGAATTTGTTTCTTCATCCTTACTAGTTAAATAACGTTGAACGTGTTACTTAAATATCCGGTGTTATAAAACAGAGAAACAATACTTAATTCATGATCTTGTTATAAAAACTAAATGTGATATGGCAAGAAGTATAAACATTGAGACCATTTAGATATAGAAGCAATTTTGTTTTCTTTGCTTTTTTTTTTCCTTCTCCTTGCTACTCAGGAAGAATAGAATGCAATCCTGGGAAGGCAATTTAAGTCCTTTCTGCCCTTATATAAAGGAGAGCTTGGAGACAGGAACCAGCCAATCCTAAGGAAGTTGGGCCACCGTGAGAACTCTCCAGCCTCTTAGAACCCCTGGGTGAGCAGATTATGGAGGGATCACCAGAGGTCTTCAGAGCTGAGTCATATAATGTTGACCATCCAACCATTCATGGGAGCAAGACTGGTCCATTGCTAATGCTCAAGGTACTATAATGTCAGATGTCTGGTTGGCATCCAAAGGATTTTCCTGGTCCAGCTCCAGCACCTCACCTATTAATCGCCAGTGAGAGTGGGATGAGTGAGACGCAGCACACTGCCCTGCATCCCACGAGCCCAACACACAGTCTCAACATGCCAGGACACACAGGAACTCAACTCTGATCATAACCCTTACACGGAAATGAGCATGTGAGAGAAACTTGGAATTAAACCTTCAAATTTCACTTAGAGGTTAGAAAGAGAAATAAGACTGAAACAAAGAGATAAGAATTAGATAGTAGAATCTGGGAAGCTGAGTGTCATGGAAACTGGGTAAATCCATTTCATAAAGGTGATTTAAAATATTAAATGCTGTTAAAATCAAGTAGAATGAGAACCAGCTTTCAGATTTGACAAGGACACTGGTATCATTAAAACATAGTATAGGGCTTCCCTGGTGGTGCAGTGGTTGAGAGTCCGCCTGCCGATGCAGGGGATACGGGTTCATGCCCCGTTCCAGGAAGATCCCACATGCCACAGAGCAGCTGGGCCCGTGGGCCATGGCCACTGAGCCTGTGAGTCCAGAGCCTGTGCTCTGCAACGGGAGAGGCCACAGCAGTGAGAGGTCCGTGTACCAGAAAAAAAAAAAAAATGAAATTCAATTTAATTTTGAATAAATAAGTCTGCAAAAATGATTACAGTACTGCACTTTTTGTAATAAAGTACTTTGTCCATTATCTCCTAAATAACTAACATTATTTCTAATTAAGTTTCTTATAAATAACTTCTTCAATAAAATGTAAGTCAATGTTGATTGTTTATTTATACTATTTTAAGGAAGCCAATGATATCTCATTTTTATTTTGATTGCTTTAGAGTTTTATCATTATTTTATGACATATAGTAGCTAAGTTTTGGCCCCAATATGCATACTTTTAAACTAGAAAAGTTCTTAAGCTGAATCATAATAGCAATAAATAATTCATTCATATAAGATAGCAATTTTTATTATGGAATGTATAAGAAAGCATCCTAGTTTTGTGATAAGTGGTTGCAGTTTACGTTCTTTCTTGTTTGTTTCTCTTTAGAGGAACTGTTAGAATTTCAGTTTTAATCATATAATGTTGAAATATTTATTAAATACATAATGATTATTTCAACCATATCAACTGTTTAAGTCAGATAAATAGAAATTTCAGTAAATAAGAACATAGAATATTGATTTCAAATTTTAAATTAGAAATCTAAAGCATAAGTCAGAGAACTTTTCATGTAAACATCCAGAGAGTGAATATTTTAGGCTTTGCAGACTGTATGGTCTCTGCTGCAGTGGCTCAACTTTGTTGTAGTAAAATAGCCTAGGGCTTCCCTGGTGGCGCAGTGGTTGAGAGTCCGCCTGCCGATGCAGGGGACACGGGTTCGTGCCCTGGTCTGGGAAGATCCCACATGCCGCGGAGCGGCTGGGCCCATGAGCCATGGCCGCTGAGCCTGCGCATCCGGAGCCTGTGCTCTGCAACGGGAGAGGCCACAACAGAGAGAGGCCCACATACCGTTAAAAAAAAAAAAAAAAAAAAAAAAAAATAGCCTAAGGCAATGTGTAAACTGATAGGGTGGTTGTGTTTCATGAAACTTACAAGGCAGGAAGCAGGCTGGATTTGACCCATGGGCCATAGTTTGCTGACCTCTGAACTTCATTGTTCAGAATGTGACTGAAATGTCACTGAAATGTCAGTGTTGTTTTGTTTTGTTTTTTAATTTTTTTATTGAAGTACAGTTGACTTACAATGTTGTTTTAATTTCTACTCTACAGCAAAGTGATTCAGTTATACACACATATATATATACATTCTTTTTTTTATATTCTTTTTCATTATGGTTTATCCAAGGATGTTGAATATAGTTCCCTGTGCTATACAGTAGGACCTTGTTTATCCATCCTTATGTAATAGTTTGCATATGCTAACCCCAGTGTTGTTTTGGAACACAGAATTTGGCATCTCCGCTTGGGTTTGATTCCTAGACCAAACCCTTTCCCAGCTGTATGACTTTTGACAAGTTACTTCTCTGTGCTTCAAATTCTTAAATTTCTAATGGGAATAGCTATTTTGTATAAAGATTTGAGATAATTATCCCAGATAACTCATGTAAAGTGCTTAGCAGAGGGCATCTTGAGGCATGAAAGGCAGTTAATAAACCTTAGCAGTGTTATCACTTTTCTCTAAGATTATATATTATATATGTTATATAATATAATATATATACATTATATAGTTATTTTTCTCTCACTAAGATTATATATTACATAATTCATAAGGTATGTCATTTATGCAATTCAACTTAACACAGATATATTTATTTAGGAACAATTTTGTTCTTAAAATTTTTGTCACCCAATAACTTTGTTGATTTCCACCCCCTTAGTTTTGTATGCATGTTACTTAAAAAGCTTATAAGAACTCTGTATTGCTTTAACTGAACTTCCATGTAGTCAGTCAATTCTATGTATAAATTTAGGGATAGGCAAAATAGGCAATGCTAAAGTCCAGACACATTAGGATTAAACAAAGTCAGACCATCTGCTGAAATTAACTGAGCCAGATTCACATTAAAACAAGTGATTTCAAAGGTTTTCTCATTTTTTTTTTTTTTTTGTGGTACGGGGGCCTCTCAGTGTTGTGGCCTCTCCCGTTGCAGAGCACAGGCTCCAGACGCGCAGGCTCAGCGACCATGGCTCACGGGCCCAGCCTCTCCGCGGCATGTGGGATCTTCCCGGACCGGGACATGAACCCGTGTCCACTGCATCGGCAGGCAGACTCTCAACCACTGTGCCACCAGGGAAGCCCTGGGTTTTCACATTTTAATCACTAGTAATATGGAACAGCAACACTATGAAGAAATAATTTTGGTCTTGAAAGTAAAGCAAATGAAATACATGCCTTTGATATTTCAACTAATACAAATTGGCAAAATCTAGACTTCATAAAATAAAAATATGGTCAACATTTTCTTGAATTATAAAAATATCTTTTAGTGAAATTTTCCTTTATACCATGTATACATATACATTTTCATTTAAATGTATATATGGCTATAAAATTGTTTGAATATATTGCACAATTTTCTGCCTCAATATGGTTTAATAAACAGATGTGTTGATCATAATTAAACTTTCCCTGATGATTCATCATCCTACAAAATGAACATGGCTATTGAACTTGCACTTAAGGGCCCTGCAATACTCTGATTACTTATTTCCTTTCATCTGATAGTTATAATTTTTTATCTTGTGTAATCTGGTACAAATCAATTAAAATCATGCTGTTTCATTTTTAATTTACCTATAGTTTGAATGCAATAGCAAACTGTCTTTGGAATTAGAGCTTTGTGATACTCCATGCTCAAGATATTTATTTCTGTTTACTCCTTTTTCAGAGAGATGTAACTTCTGAATTTAATATGTACACCTAGAAACCAATGGATTATCCTGTTTCTGCTAAAAATATACTGAGTTTAAAGTATTGGAAGAAAATCAGACTGTTCACTGAACTCCACAGGTGACTTGTAAACAACAAAAATTACAAACACATTGTTACCAAAGTGCTTTTTTTTTTTTTTTTTTTTTTTGCGATACGTGGGTCTCTCACTGTTGTGGCCTCTCCCATTGTGGAGCACAGGCTCCGGACGTGCAGGATCAGCGGCCATGGCTCACAGGCCTAGCAGCTCCATGGCATGTGGGATCCTCCCAGACCAGGGCATGAACCCGTGTCCCCTGCATCAGCAGGCGGACTCTCAACCACTGCGCCACCAGGGAAGCCCCCCTAAAATGTGTATTTTGACTATTGAAAGTCTTACATATTTCAAGATTGTAAAGAATAATTTCAAATAATTTTTGACAGTATGGGTAGTGAAGACATCCACAAATGTCTGTCTGAAATCTCTTTTCTTCCTTGTATGTTAATGACTATTGTGATTTAACATAATCACAGGACTTTATCACTAATAAAATATTTTAGAATTTTTCCATTTAGCCCATATGTTAAAAAAAAATCCAGTGAATCAGCAGCAGTCAGGTTATTGATTGAGTAACTCTCATTACTCTTGGTTTCTTTCAGAGCCTCAGTTGGTAAGATGTTTAAAGAATTGCTGAGCAGTCTTTTCTCATTTGATTCGAACAACTATGAGCCAGAAACCAAGATACTTAAAATACATAAATACATAAGCATGTGGTTTACCGCAAATGTTTAAAGCTCTGGAGTTTTACTAGCAGAGACAAACTAAGCTTAAATTAATTGAGAAATGAGGAAGGAAGTAGTTATAAAACAACACAGAATTTTTTTTTAGAGAGATAATGGTCTACTTTTTTTTCCCCCTGAAAGGATAAAATTAATAACTATAATTCAGGCTCCCCTAACACAAATCAAAATAAACTCCAGAAGTATTCATCTCATACTCTTATATGAGTTTAATATATGCTTCCTGAAAAAAGTACATGTAATTTTTCTTGTTGTTTATTGGTGATCTTAAGGATTGTATTTAAAGATAACATATTTAAAGAACCTGGCAGCCTACTGCTCTCATGTTGAGTTATTACCTCTTCACATTGAAGTCAGTCCTTGAAAAGAGTGACTGAAAACTTGTAGAAGAAGGCAATTCAACAAAGCTAGTTGAAGTGAGTAACACAGGACAGGGTGTAGAAGCAGCCAATGAAGTCCTGGAGGCTTATTCACCACTTGGGAGAGCCAATGGTCCACCTTCCTTCCCAACTGTGCATTGGTGACATGTTGGTAGCTTGAAGTTGGCCATGGTAGGTCAGAAATGTTATAAATCAAGCTTGCCTTTCTTTCTTTCTTTCTTTCTTTCTTTCTTTCTTCCTTTCTTTCTTTCTTTCTTCTTTCTTTTCTTTCTTTCTTTTATTTCTTTCTTTCTTTCTTCATTCTTCCTTCCTTCCTTCCTTCCTTTCTTTCTTTCTTTCTTTCTTTCTTTCTTTCTTTCTTTCTTTCTTTCTTTCTTCCTTCCTTCCTCCCTCCCTCCCTTCCTTCCCTCCTTTCTTCTTTTTCTCTTTCTTTTCTTTCCTTCTTTTCTTTGTTTCTCTCCCTCTTCCTTCCTTCCTTCTTTCCTTTTCCCCCCTCTAGAGCCCACTCTTAAAGATTTACAAGCACACTACTGGATACAATCATGATAAAATCGTTTCTGATAAAGATACAAATATGTTTTTTAAGATTATAAAACATTACAGTGATATTCTCACTTAGAATTGTGATAAATGGAATGAATAAGGAAATAAGAAGAATGAGTCAAAATCAACAGTAATAATACCACTTTTACTTTATATGGTAGACTATAGTTTACTTATTAATTCATTCACTTAATCACTTCTTGTTTGGTTCTATATATCCTGCATGCCAAATACTATGACCAGGTACAAGAGTTTTGAAGATGAATAAGAAAGACCTTGCAGTCAAAGAGCTCATATCTAAAGGAAAAATCACATAGAGAATATGTATTAAATGCAAATGTAGAGACGTGCATGTGATATTGTAGGAATACCAAAGAAGACCACCTATTACAGTAAAGCGAGTTCATGACTGACTCCTAGAGGATGTAGCACTTAATTTTTTAATAAAACTTCTTGGAATGTAGGTACTACAATATATACAGTTTATTAAATCAGTAACAAAGAAATGAATCCTGCCACCTAAAATTCTAAATTTAATAGTACATATTTAAGATTACTAAATCTATCAAAACAAAAATATCTGTCCAATCTAAAATAGACCTCTCCACTCTTTGGATATAGCTATACATCCATTGTGATATCGCATTCTCTGTGTTCAAATTGTCAAAGAAGATTTGGTTTGTTCTCAGACTATGCAACAGTAGGTACATGTAATGGACAGAAAAGCAACATTTTTAATGTAGGGTATTTTTAAGGGCTCTGATAGTTATATCCATAGGTATACTTGCTTAAATTATGTTTTTCCATATGCCAAAGAAAATACTTTTTGTACTTGGCATATAAGAGGGATTTATAAGACCTTGGCTGAATAAATGATAATTTCTTTAAAAAGTTGCCAAACATTAAATCAAATACTTGAATGCATAGGGCATGTCCAGGTTGCATTAAATGAGTTTTGAAGATCTCCAGAGGTACAATTACTATCTTTGTAAACGACAGTAATTAATAATAGAATGCCATAACTATAAGTTTCATTAAGTCATTAGCAACAGCAGTGATAAACTCCATTTTGGAACTTTGGACATTGAGTACTGACATCAGAGAAATCATCTAAAAATCTGAAGTCTAAGTAATGAAATCCATCCAACTTGGCTAAATATGAACATGATACTGTGACTCTCAAGCCATTGCGATAAGGCAAGGGTTTCCAATTATGACATGCCACTAAATGCTTATTTTCCTCGATTGGTTTGTGTTGAGCACCTGTCACTGAGGTGTCATTAGTAAATTTACAAGAATGTTCCCCATGGTATTTTCCACTGATGATGCATAAAACATAGGGAAGGTACAAAAAAAAAATGGTTCTTAAAATAAAATTAAATTACATTAAAAAAATCTTAAAAATAAATCTGTCAGAGGGTGATACTTAGCCACCTCCAAACAGGAAAAACTTAGCTCCATGGTTATGGAGCTATCTGTATGGAGAAACATTATTAGGGCTGATGTATTGAAAATTAAAACAGTGATCTTGATCACTATGTAATAGTGAAAAAATGTTAATTGGGTCCAATAGGATGGCTTAAAGCAGCGTTCCCCAACCTTTTTGGCAGGGACCAGTTTTGTGGAAGACAATTTTTCCACAGATGGCGGGACAGGGGTGGGTGGGCGGAGGGGGATGGTTCAGGTGGTATGCAAGTGATGGGGAGCTGCAGATGAAGCTTCGCCCCATCTCCCACTACTCACCTCCTGCTGTGCGGCCCAGTTCCTCACAGGTCATGGACCAGTACAAGTCCGCGGCCTGGGGTTGGGGACCCTTGGCTTAGAGGGATAAATGGGAAGATCATACAAAAGAGAAGCAAATTTTAAAATGGAAATAATAACCAATAGTCGAGTAGTGCATTATATTTTCAAAATACTTTCAGGAGCATCATGTCATTTAACCATAACAAGTTCTCTGTGATAAAGGAATTATTTTTATGAACATGCTGCATATGAAGTTCAGAAACATTATTTAACTTGCTTGAAGACACAGGGCTAAAAAGAGCTAAAGCTGAAATTTGATCGGCAATATTTATACTCCAAAGTCTACTTGCCTGCTAGTCTGAGATGGTTTTTGAAGAGAATTCCTTCAGCTAACCTGATCTGAGTCACTCAGTGATGGGGGAGGACACAATGAAATGTACCTCTGATCACCTGAGAAATGTTCTGTAAAGCATGGCAATGGTGATGGGGTGTTCTGGCCCATTCAGAGTATGCCCTAGGCCCCTAGGGCAGGAAATGTGGTCTCTTATTGATTCTCTATCACAAATTCCCTACCTCTCTTTTGAAATACAAAAATGTGATAAATTTCTTCCCAAATTCTTTGCAGGAAAAAGGCAAGTAGTTTCTAAAGTGAAAATGTTTAAGTGAGTGATTTTTTAGACATTAAACTTCCTTCTTTTTCAGGACAGGTATTCTGAATAATTTCTGAGTGTAAAGGAGAAAATCTTTCTGTGAGAAGGAAAATTTACTGCCTCCTAATAGGGGAATTTCCTTGAGAGTATCTAAGAGTATCAATGTTATGTAATGTAATTACTGTTTCCTGGTAGTTTTGAGTGAGGTCTGGCTTTTGAAAAATGTAGGCTAAGTGACAAAGAGTGTATGAAACTTACATTTAGTTCAATTTATTGAGTGGTGCTTAGTCCAAAGGTCCAAATGTTACCGGCTAAACAGAGATGAACACAATCAGGTATCTGCCATGTAAGCATTTATAATTTATTTGGTGAAATGACACAAACATCTTTAAAATAATATTGCAGTAAATACTACAGAAAAGGTAACAATACAGTGAAAGACCAAGACAAGGAAAGGATATTTTTATTGAGAAGGAGAAATGGAAGAGGTGGTATAGAATTAAGGTAGGGAATGGACAACTGGAAAAGTCAGAAAGGAGTAACCCCAGGAAAGACATGCTCAGAGAGAGTTTTAGGATGAGCTGATGAGATCAGCCCAGGAGAATCCCATCAAGCAGACTGAGACCTGAGGACCTAAAGAGCACAGCAGAGACACAGAAGCCCAGGGAGAGGAGAGAGTGGAGTTTTACATGTCCACTGGCTGTGAAGCTCATTTCCAGATCTGTGCCCAGGGAGGGGAATGTGGAGGACAAAGAAGATAAACTCAGTGGATGAATAAAGAATAAATCAAAAATAAAGGAGTGAAGATGGAGGTGAGGTTGGTAGGTGATATTTCTTTATGAAATTTTGCTCTTATGGGATGGAGATGCTTAGGTGAGTAGCAAAGAGTCTCAAAAGGGCAAGTTCGGGCTTCCCTGGTGGCACAGTGGTTGAGAGTCTGCCTGCTGATGCAGGGGACACGGGTTCTTGCCCCGGTCCGGGAAGATCCCGCATGCCGCGGAGCGGCTGGGCCCGTGAGCCATGGTCGCTGAGCCTGCGTGTCTGGAGCCTGTGCTCCGCAACGGGAGAGGCCACAACAGTGAGAGGCCCGAGTACCGGGAAA
>RJWK010063639.1:0-12509 GCA_004363435.1 Platanista minor | reverse complement strand
GGGTGACGAAGAGTGAAAAATAAGACCAGAACTTGCGAGACAAGAAGTCTGAACTTCGTGCCCCTAACACCTCATGCCTGCGAGGCCTAGGCAAGTAAGTGGCCTCTGGAGTCTGTGCCCATTTTCTCATCTGAGAAATAGGGGGCTCATGCATTAGTCAACAAACACTTATTGAGCACTTATTACATTCCAAAAAATCAGCCCCAGCCTTGAAACTCAGGACTAGGTCAGCAGTTCTTAACTGTGGCTGCACACTTAAATAACCTAGAGATTTCAAATGAAACAACAACAAAACACCTCATCCCAGATTAACGGACTCTCTAAGGCAGGGCCCAGGCATCAGGCGGAGGGTGGGGAAGACGAGGACCTTTTCAACTGTTTCTGATGCCCAGTGAGGGTTAAAAACCACTGGACTTAGAGAATTTCTAAGTTTCTGAATCTAACTTTCTATGGTTTGACAAATTAGTATATTTTACAGATAAAAACCCTCCAAAATAAACCAGTTTCATTAATACTTTGGGGGGAGAGTGACCGAGGGGGTGCTTCGACTGTGCTGACAATCCTAGCCAGAGGGGTCACATTGCCTGTAAGTGTCCTCCAGCCTCACAGATGCCTCCTTGGATTCGTATTCAAAAGCCACACATATCATGTTTTAAGTGAGAGTTCTCCCCAAGGGGCAGACAGATGCCTGACTCATGCCGTTCTGGATTTGTTCCCTCAGATTAAAGCACTGTTTGGTCATTCATGATTTTTGTCATATCTGTTTAACATGAGTGCTATCAATTAATCTTTTTCTTTAAAATCAACTCACTATATAGAGCAGTAAGAAAGTATTAGCCCTACTAAATATTAAAACACATTATAGAACCTCTTTAATCAAAAGTGCGGTACTGACACATGAATAAATGCAGACCAATGGAACATAATAGAAAATCCAGAAATAGGTTAAATTAATTAAATATGACAAAGGACAGAATCTCAAAACACTGGGAGAAAATGGAATTTTAAAATAATTAATTAATTAATTTGGTTGTGCTGGGTCTTAGCCGCAGCAGGGGGCTCCTCAGTGGTGGCACGTGGGCTTCTTAGTTGTGGCATGTATGAACTCTTAGTTGCAGCATGCATGTGGGATCTAGTTCCCTGACCAGGGATTGAACCTGGACAACCCTGCACTGGGAGTGTGGAGTCTTACCCACTGCACCACCAGGGAAGTCCCAGAAAATGAAATTTTTAATAAGGGGTACGGGGATAACTGAAAAACCAGATGGAAAAGGTATTAAAATTGGATCCAGCTCTCACACCACATATTTAATTCCAAATGGATCAAAGATTTAAATGTTTGAAAAAGAAAAAAGACAAGAAACTGTACAAGTACTAGAAAAAACATAGGTGAATTCAAGCTGGTATCACAGAAAACTTTCGAGCCATGACTGAAAATCAAGAAGCAGTGAGTAAAAAAAAATTTCAAAAAAAGAGAAGTAATCCCCACAAAATCACGTGCATTAAGCACCTAGTCTGCATCATTTCAGCTCCTCCTGCCTTACCTGTTTCTTATTCTAGCCACCCCTGAGGCAACCAGTTTTGCCCGGGCTCTGACCTGTGTCCAGTCCCTGCTGCGGCCCCAGGGGGCTGCCACGTGACCCCTCTCAGTACCCACTGAGAACATCACCATGTACAGGGGCAATTAATGCCCCGTGGAGCAATCCTTTGCCAAATGGAGACAGTAGCTAATGGATATAGGCTTCTCCCTTCGGCCCCCACAAATATCAATCCTGTGCTCTCCTCCAAACACACAGGAGCCTTCATCTCGGGTACCGTTTTCTGGGGAACCCAGTTAAAATACCACTAATTTGATGCACTGATTTTCTTCTAATACACAAAAATAAATATTTAATTATTAAAATTTAAAAAGCACTCATCAGAAGGAGCATAACTCCCTACTCCTTAAGTGTGAGCTATGAATAGTGACTGTCTTGAAAAGAAGACAGTATGAAAAGGGGAATAAAAGAGTAACTTTACAATGATGAAACCTGAATAACACTGCTTCAGCTAGGTGATCAAGGTCAACATCCACAGTGATAAATCACGCAGTAGTACGTACCCTCTGTAACATGGAATGGAATGTCACTTTATCTCTGTGATCTTCCTGCCTGAAACTTAACAACCCCAGGCTAACCATGAGAAAAACATGAAATAAATTCCAATAGAAGGGCATCCTACAATATACCTAAACAAGTTCTCCTCAAAATAGTCAAGATCTTCAAAAATTAAAGACAGTCTGATAAACTATCCACAGCAGAGGGGTCTAAGGAGATTTAACAACTAAATGGAATGTGGTATCCTGAATCAGACCTTGGAACAGACAAAGGACATTAGGTAAAAACAAGCAAACTTGAATATACTATGCACTTCAGCTAATAATATTGTATCAATATTAGTTTACTAAGTATAACAAATGTACCACGTTAAGATATTAATAACAGGGGAAACTATAATATGTGGAGAGTGTATGGGAACTCTCTGTACTATCTGCTCAACTTTTCCATAACTCTAAAATTGTTTTAAAATATAAAGTCTATTAATAAAAACAGGAAAAAAAAAGATTGATGAAAAGCATTCCTCCATCCCTGGCAATGGTGCCTGGAATCTGCATTTTGGAAGGACATACAGGGATTCCTATGCACATTAAAGTTCGAGAAACAGCAGGGACATCGAGAGTTACAGTGCACAATGTCCTTACAAAGAAAATTCAGGGAAAAAAAAAAAATCCATCCACACATCAATAAACAAATCCTGTCTCCTGGTAGTGGTACAGAAATACCAGATGAGAGCACTGTCACCCAGTAATTCATTAACTCATTAAGCACATAATCAAAGAGTTTTCATCTTGGATGCCAGCTTCACTCTTTTGGGAGCTGCCTTGAATGTGGTACTTGGAAGGACCCATGACAATGCATGAATGTCATGATTTACTACCCATTTTTCGTACAAGTGGCAGCATCGATATTCATTAACCATCTACCAATTGCCAAGCACAGCACTAGGCTCTAGGAACCCAACAGAGATGGAAACAAGCATAATCCTTTATGAAGTATAGGAGGAAAAAAATAAGTAATTATAAATATAAAAAGTAACAGAGGGACTTCCCTGGCGGTCCAGTGGTTAAGACTCCATGCTTCCAATGCAGGGAGCATGGGTTTGATCCCTGGTCGGGAAGCTAGGATCCCACATGCCATGCAGCGTGGCCAAAAATAAAATAAAATAACAGAAGAGGAAATATGGAATGCCACAGAGGCAAATAATCGGGAAGGGCCATCAGCCAGGGTCGGAGTCAAGGACTGCCACCCTGAGGAAGTGACATTTAAGCTAAGATCGGAAGGCTAAGAACTCAGCAAAAAGGTGAAGAGGAAAAGGCAGTAAGGTGAACTCTGGTCACAACTCATGAACTAGCCCAACAGACCTTCTCTTACTTAAGGAACCTCTGGAGGAGAACGAAGAAGGCAAGATCAGAGCAATAGACACAGCTCCACAGAGACAGCCCAGAGAGGAGGGCAGCACCCAGAGCGTTTAAGGTGCTGGAAGCTTTACAGAGGGGCCCAGGGCAGATATATGACAAGGGGGAAGGAATGGAGAAGGTGAGTAAGAGGCTTCCAAAACCAAGCCCTTGTAAGGGACGTTGCCCTTACAAGGGCAACGTGTCTGCTAAGACACTCGGAAAATGTGTTACATGGGCTCCCACTGCCCTTTCTGCCACCACCTCCATGACTTTCACAGCTAAAGGCTCGACTGCAGTAACTATTTCTTTTGTTGTTGTTGTTGTTTTGTTTTTTTTGGTACGTGGGCCTCTCACTGTTGTGGCCTCTCCCGCTGCGGAGCACAGGCTCCGGACGCGCAGGCTCAGCGGCCATGGCTCACAGGCCCAGCCGCTCCGCAGCATGTGGGATCTTCCCGGACCGGGGCACGAACCCGTGTCCCCTGCATTGGCAGGCGGACTCTCAACCACTGCACCACCAGGGAAGCCCTGCAGTAACTATTTCTTAATCTAAATTTCCTGGTACAATGATCTCCTCTACCCCAAAATAACATGCCCCCTGTTTTGTCTTTATTTCAGTAGTTCTATTTTGCCTCTTTTACAGAGAATGGCCCTGAATCATTTTTAGAAGTTGAAGCGTCAATAGCAACTGTGGTTTCTAAACCAAAAAATTATCACATATGGTAGAGAACTTATATAGCAATCTGACAAAAGGGCAGAATATCTGCAGTCAGAATTGTCCCAGATCTTTCCGGGTTCATCTCCTTCACAGACATAACAAATTGAGGTGGGGGAAGTAAACAGCTAACCTTTACTGAGCACCATAAGCCGAGCACTTTCTATATATTCTCATTTGATCCTCACAAAACCCTGAGAAAGAAGTAGGGTTATACTCATTTATATCTGAGAAAAGTGTCAGTTCATAAAGGTTAAGTAATTTGCTCCAAGTCAGTCAGCTGGTAAGGAGGGGCTCTGGGGCAGAATCCAGGTCTATTAGACTCTAAAAACCCAGGCTGTTTAGAATACAAGGGACAAATGTGGCCTAACTGAATATCATAAAAAGAAAAAGGTCATTCACATTCCTACGTTAAGTCCAAACCCAGAAGCAGAAGATGCCTTTCCCACAGCCTTAAAGACAAAGACAGACAATCCATCTTCAAACACAGTAGCTACACAGGACTTGAGAACAGGGCTCCCCCCACTGGCAAGCAGATGCAACCACACCATTTACTTCTGATTCCTCTCCTAGTCCTTCGCTTTTGGGGAGGGGAACCTCCAATTTAAGACCAGGAATAAAGTTCCTTTCATTAACTTTATCTTTCTCTCTTCTTTGCTTAAAATTTATCAACAGCCTTTGGTTCCAGTAATAATACTATTTTGCTAACTTATCTTAAGGAAATAATCAGAGACGTACCCTAAGATTTATGTACAGACATTATTATCATCGTATTATTTACAATAATGAAACCCTAAAAACAAAGCTAACTGTCCCAAACTTGGGGTACTGGTAAATAAATTATGGTATATCATGTGTTGGACTATTATGCAGCTATTTTAAATGTTTTCAAAGAACATTTAACGAAGGGGAAATGCATACATGTTGAATGTAAAATGCCCAACACGAATACACAGTATAGTATCAATTTTGTGAAAATGTTACACTTACACGTGAAAAAGATAAAGAGACTATACCCCATGTTTAATCGGTTATCCCTAAACAGCAGGATCAATGCTGATTTTTATTGTCTTCTTTATACTTTCTATGTTTTCAAATTCTCCACATTCAATATATACTACATTTAAACCAGAAAAATTAAAACTTCCACTAGAAGTCATTTCTATGAGGTCTTCCCCTTTCAGGCTAAGAAAGAGAAAAAGCTGTTTGCTGAGGGGACCACTGTCCTTCCCACCCCACCCTGACGCCAGCTGGAGGTGCTCTCCTCTAAGTTATCATCACACTATTAAGGCACTTATGACATTCACTCAACTCGGAGTCACCAAGCTTATAGTCTACCGCAAGGTTCAAACCTGGGTAGTATACAGATTACCTTTAAAGGGAAAAAAAATCTTCATGTGAAACAATGCCGATTTTCATGTAGCTTATTTATGTGCAATTATAAAACTAAGTTTAAATTTCTTATGTTTATGTAACTAGATACAAACAAAACTACCAAACCAGCAAAATTCAAAAGGACATTACCTTAATAAAAAGATGGTATTGCTCATATTAAAAATCATCACCCACAAGGTAAATATAGTAACTGAACAGGTCTAAAAACAGACAGAACAACCGAAGAGAGCCGAAGGTACACGCACAGAAGCGCCACAACCCCAGGGCTGGTCTCCCGAACACAACTTCCAAAGATATCTGGAGGAATGCTCCCCTGCCCCTATCCTGCAGCAATAAGCTCTGAGATGTACTTGGGTTAGCTAGTGCTGGCTAACTGTGGTGTGTGAAGACTGTGTCTCTGCTTGGGTATCTCATGCTGTGTACCCTGTAATTGCACTGCATTCTGCAGAACTCCAAATTGATAAAGTGCCCTTGGCCCAGATGAGGTAGTTCCCTGGCACATAACCAGACCTGTGAGATGGTAGGCTGGCCATGCCTTACACAAACAAGGTTGGCCCTGGCGGGGGCAGGCAAGCTTTCTGAAGATTAGAGGTGATCCTGCTTCAGATGTTACCATGCAGCCCTGAAGAAGATTTTGGAATCTGCATGTTTGTTCTGCCATCCAACTTAGAAAACATTCCTGATACCTCTGCCATATATCTACTAATATAATCAAGTATCTGATCAGCAATTTTGAAGAAAAATATAATTCTGACCTTTACCTCATATTCCAGAAAATTTGAAGGATGAACTTTTGTGAAATTTTACATATAAAAAACAACTTTAATACTTACCAACTACTAGACAAATGCTAAAACATAAGAAATGATGGGAAAAAAATCACAAAGAAAATGACTTGATAACATAAAAATCTTAAACTTCTATATATCAAATCTTTAAAAGATAAAAAGGAGGGGGGAAAACGTTCACAGAAGAGAACCTTCCCAACAGATAAATGACTAAAGTATAAAAGCAGAAATATATTGTACACTGTGTATGTGGGCATCTTTGTTTTTAAGTAGAAAAAGGATGTAGAAAGGGATTTAGTAAATTTTTGTAAATCTTTTAGGGATAGAGACTATTTGGGGGAGGGGAGGTTTGGCCCCTTCGACCTCCTTACCACCAAATCCAGTATCAGGCAATGGTAAGGCCTCAAAAAATGATTTCTGAATGAGATATGAGAGTACATAATGTCTCTTAGGAAAAAGGAAGTAAGCATTCAGGCAATAGTCTAGAAGATTAAGAAATACTCAGACACAGCCTTAATGATCCAAGTCAGCAAAACAGTGACTTGGATAATTCACCATGGCCACATATTTTAGCAAAACTAAAGTATGTGGACATGTGCCTCAAATGTCCAGTTTATTTGTTAGAATGCATCTCTAGCCCTATGTCTTTCTGAGACACTCCTGAAAAGCGTCAGTTTAGAGGCTCCACTTCAGATCATTTTCAAAACGTCACATCTATGCACTCCCGTGAGATTATCTAGCAAGAAAAATGTGCCATTTTCATTAAAAAAATTCAGAGTGAAAAAGAAAGTATTTTTCACAGATGAGCCACACTGCTTATAAATATCCAAATCAAATGAATTGACAACAGAGGTAATGATGAACAGACCTCCTCGACTCATTCAGGTCCATTTGCAAAAGCCATGTATGTACCTCAAGAGGTACATGTAAATATACACGTATAGACGTTTAACTACAAACAGTCTGCAACAGAGAACCATGTTAAACTGTTAGCAGCGTTTAAAAAAAAAATCTGTGTAAAGAAAAAGCGTAACTGAATGATTCATTTTGGAAAAAGTATTTAAAAATTTAAATTTCTATATCCATGCCTTGTCATTTGATCCCCCAAAATGGGATCTGAGAATACTATTATGTCATTATTGATCAAAAAATGAGATGTTCTATTCAAGTGGGCCAAGAAAGGGGTAATTTTTATCAAATAAACAATTAAGGAAATCAAGACAGGAGAAAGAAATGAATATTAGAAGAAGAGAGGAAAGCACCTGCTTCCAAAATCCTTTGCTTTACAGTAATGATCTGCCATTTTTTTCAATTAATTACATATTAAGAGGAAATAAAGATTTATTCTTAAAGTTATCTTGATTCTAAGTGCATTTCACAAACTGAAATGATCTAATATAGTTATAACACAAAAAAATTGGTGCTGTTATTCTCCACAGCTTCTGTAACCGGGTTACTTGAGTCTCCTCCGAAATTGAGTATTGACTCAAACTGCTCCTAACATGCATACATCAGGGACTTTTACTTCCAGTAAACATGAACTTAGTAAATCGGAACAATCCTCCAGCTGAAAAAAACTAGAAAAGCAGGGAAAAACCAGAATAAATATCTGCTTGGAGGCCTGGAGGAAGAGGGGCTATCAGAGGCTCAGGGAGGTGAGTTCACTATTTGGGGCTACTTTTCCCTGGAGATGTCTGCCAACTTTGAAGGGGATCCTAAAAGTTTGGCTTTAGGTTGGAGGATAAAGGTCCTGGTGAAGAGCTGAACATGAGCACTAAAGGTGAACAGAACAGGCTGGCTCCCACAAGGACTGGAGCTCAGCTTGGAAACAACCCAATTCCTTGAGACTACACTGAAGTGACCCCAGATTATAAATGTCCCATTTGTCTGACAAAAGCAAATGTGAATTATCTCTGGAAGAGAAAAACATCTTCTTAGGCCTCAAATTATTTCTACAAACAATTCTGCAAATATGATGTCCAGCACAGAATTAAAAAAACAAAAACAACTAGGCACAAAAGGAGATAAGACGATATGAATGAAAACCAAGAGAAACAGCCATTGGAAATGACTCACAAATACTGCCATAATTGGACAAACATTAAGATAATTATACATACTATATTCAAGGAGATGAAAGACAATATTGATAATTTTGGCAGACAGCTGGAAACTATAAAAAGGAAAGCAAATGGAAATTAAACTATCAAAAAATATATAACTGAAATTAAAAGGTCAATTGAGGGCTTCCCTGGTGGCGCAGTGGTTGAGAGTCTGCCTGCCGATGCAAGGGACACGGGTTCGCGCCCCGGTCCGGGAAGATCCCACGTGCCGCGGAGCGGCTGGGCCCGTGACCCATGGCCGCTGAGCCTGCGCGTCTGGAGCCTGTGCTCCGCAACGGGAGAGGCCACAGCGGTGAGAGGCCCGCGTACAGCAAAAAAAAAAAGTCAATTGATAGGAAAGATAAGTGAGGAGAGATAACCAGAATGAAGGACAAAGAGACAAACAGAAAACACAGAAGGAAGATACAGTGAAATAGCCTAACATGTATAATGGTAGCCCCAGAAGGAAAGGTGAGGGAGAATGGGACAGAAGCAATATTTGAAGTCCTAATGGCTCATGACTTCCAAAACTAATGAGAGACATCAAGCCAAAGACTCAAGAAGCCCTAAGTTATAAATTATTAAAAAAAAAAAAATCCATACTAAGGACAGCACAGAAAAAACTACTGAAAACCCAACACAGAGAACATTTTTAAAACAGCCAGAGAAAAAGACGACTTTCAAAGAACGACAGACAGACAAGTTACTTCTCAACAGAAACAATCCAAGTCAGAGACAATGAGGTATCTTTAAAGTGCTAAAAGAAAGCAACGGTAAACCAAGAGTTCTGTAACTACTGAAAAGACCCTTCTAAAATGGAGGAAAATGTTCTAAAATTAGACTGTGGGAAGGGATTCATAACTCTGTGAAAATACTAAAAACCACCAAACTGCATACTCTAAATGGGTAAATTTTATGGTATGTGAATTATATCTCAATAAATCTGTTTTTTCCCCAAATGAAGGATAATGACATGTGCAAACAAACACTGTAAGAATTTGTCACCAGCAGACCTGCACGAGGAATTCTAAAGGGTATTCCTCAGATGGAAAGAAATGATCCCAAATGGAAGACTGGAAGATGACAAAGGTGGCACTGCAGAACTAATGGGGAAAAGATGACCTTTTTGATAAACAGTACTGAATAAATAAATGGTTCTGCTAAATATAAAATCTGACCGCTTTCCCACAAGTTACACAAAAGTCACAAGTGGACTGTAGATCTTAATTTGAAAGGCAAAACAGTAAGATTTTTAGAAGATGTCATAGGAAACTATCTTCTTGACTTTGGAATAGAACTCCTACAAATTAGGAAGAAAAAGACACGTAAACCCCAAAAGAAAACACTTTTGAACAGGCACTTCATAAAAGAGGGTACCAAATAAACATGACAAGATGTTCAACCTCATCAGTCAGCAAGAAGCTGCAATCCGAAACCACAATGGGATACCTCACCTGGATGGCTGCACACTCACCAGGATGGCTAAAATGTGTTGACAAGTGTTGACAAGGACATGGAGCACGAGAACTCTCATACATTTGCTGGTAGGAGTGTAAACTGGTACAAACACTTTGGAAACTTGGTGTTATCTTCTAAGGTTGAAGGTACGGGTATCTTTTGACCTAGAAGTTCCACTGCTGAGTGTATATATACCCAAGAGAAATGAATGTACCAGGAGATGTATAAGAGTATTCAAAGCAGCATTATTATTAATAGTCTAAAGCTAGAAACAATTCAAATGTCTACCAATACCAGAATAGTTAAATTGTAGTATTTCATACAGTGGAATACTATAGATTAATAAAAATGAACAACGGTTATGACATAATGGATGAATCTTCAGAAGCATGTTGAGTGAAAAAGCCGGACACACAAAAAAATATATTTCATTAGTATTTCATTTACATAAAGATCACAAAACGGTCAAAATGAAACGACAGACACTGTAGTTTTTATGGGATATATGTTTGGAAGATAAAATCACACAGACAAAAGGCAAGGACGTGATTATCCCCAAAAAGTCAGTACTGGATTACCTCTGGAGAGAGAATTCCGAGCTCCTGGGTGCTGGCAATGTTTTTTCTCGAACTGGTAACCACCAGTCCCCCTGGCTGGGTGATAAACCAATAAGTGGTACATTGCGGGTCTTGCACTTGACCGGCGTGCAAGAAGAAAGGAGACGGGGACAAGAAAAAGGGAGCAGAAGCGGGCAAGCAGCTCCAGGTGGAAGGAAACGACCACTTAACGTGTAAGCCCCGGAGCGCTGGCACAGGGAGGCTTCGACCAAGGGTACAGAGCCCCGGGGAGGGAGGCCGGAGGGGCTCCGCGCCGGGCGCGGCCACACCTGCCGCGGGGTCGGCCTTCCCCCGCGGCCCCCAGCCCCCACGTGTGCCTCCAGCGAGCTGCAAAGGCCGGCACCGCCGGCTGCTTCCAGAAGGCCGCCCACCCCGACTCCCCCAGACCCTCTCACGGTCCCCTACACCCCCACGGTGCTCCCGAAGCCCGCCCAGCGCTCCGGACGCCGCCCGCCCGGCCTCCCCACGCCCAGGCGCCCGCCGACTCACCTCATTGTCGCTGCCGGGGCGGGCGCGCGGGGCCGGGGGCGCGGCGCGGGGCGCGGGGCGTTAGCGGGGCAGCCGGCCCCGGGCGCGGCGGCTCCGCGTCTCGCTGGGCTGCGGGGGGCAGCGAGGGCTCATCTTCTCGGGGCTGGCGTCCGGGCCGCTAGCTGCGGGGACGGGCTGCGGCGGCGGCGCCTGACAGATGGGCCCCGGCCCCTGCCATCTTGGCGGGCGCGTGCCCGGGCCGCCGTGTGCGCACGCCGCCGTGGGGAGGGGAGTGGAGGGGAGGGGGCGAGCCTCGCCCGGGTCCCTCCGGCCGGGGGAGCGTACGCCCGCCCGACACTGGGGGCGAGGTCCCCGGGCGGGCGCGGGCGGCTGCGAGGCCGCCGACGGAGAGGAGAGAGGGCGCGCGCGAGCAAAGTCAGCCCGCGTAGTCGAAACTGAGGGGAGAGCGCGCGCGGCGTCCCAAGCCCGACACAAAAGGCGCGGGGCCCCACCTCCCGCGCTTCCAAGAGAGCTGAGCCGGGGTCTGCGAGGGGCGGGGCGGAACCTCGGGGGGCGGGTCGTGAGGGCCCGGCCGGGCTGCAAGGGGCGGGGCTTCGAAGGAAGGGTGCTCAGTGAGGGGCGGGGAGGAGCTCCGAGAGCGGGGTGGGACTGGCGGATGTGAGAGGGGCGGGGCATAGAAGAAAGAGCGATCCGTGAGGGGCGGGGCCGAGGAGGAGGGCAGGGCCCAAAGTGGGTGGGGCGCTGGCGTGGCACGTGGAGCGCTGTGTCCCCCTCCCCGCGCCGGGTAACTCTCTCAACTACAAAGGCGGCTGAGCGCGCCGGCGTCCGTGCGACTTGGCCGGAGGAGTCCACCTTCCCTGGCCCTGCGGCGTGCCCAGCCTGCTCCGAGGCACTGAGCAACCATCTATCTTTGTAAATAAAGAGCCAAGGCTGGGACGGGGAGTCGTATCTTCGAGGCAATATCAACAGCTGAAGGATCTCCCAGTCCACAATAGCCCCACCTGGCGCCTGCAAACCACAGCTTGTGAAAAATCACATCGACTGCACGACGTCGTCCAGGTTGTCTCTGGTTGTTAAATCCCCAACGTTCTTAAAGGTTAGCCATCCTCATAGCTGGCTGGAAACCCTAAACTCTCAGAGTCTCACTTCTCACTTCTAATTAGACACAGTTCCTCATGCTTTCTCAGTATCGCCATTAATGCTCCCATTCCCTTCTATCACAGCAACAATGAAATCGTATCTACCTTTAAAAAAATTGCCTCTGAGCAAGAGCACATCAAGCGTTAAGCGGTTTCTGGCATATAGCAGGCGGGCAGCGAACGGTCGTTATTCTACTCCTGGCCCAGAGTGAGAAGAGTGGTTTTGCCCAAGATACAAGAAGTGGTGGAGTCAGTTCTCAAGCCAAGGTTTTTCTGACTCAAAATCCCGGTGCCCATCCATTCTTTTTTTTTT
>RJWK010063638.1:0-12509 GCA_004363435.1 Platanista minor | reverse complement strand
AAAAAAAAAAAAAAAAAAGGGTGCACTAGGGAAAAAAAAAAAGAAAATAAAACTGCCATAACTTTCAAATGCTATAGTTGTCTATATTGAAATTCATAGAAACATATAGCCACTGCCAAGTTACAGCTCTGCACCTGGGGAGACAAACTTTCAACTTATACATATATATATATACTTAATATTATATATAATGTATAGAGAGATGTTCTGCATATGTAATGTTTTACAAACTTGAACATATCCATAGTATAATATTGCATACACAAATATACATATTATACATATGTAATGTTTTTAAGTTAATATGTCTAGTTTGGTTCCTGCAGAATGAATGGCCCTTCTGCTTCCTCAGAACTGTCGTCCACTTGGATCTTGTGGGTCAGTTCTTAATTGGGTGGGGAGGTGACATATTTAACCTATTTTGTACTTAGTGTCTTTAGTGTTATATTTTACTGACGGTAATAAATGTCATCTTATGAAAAAAAAAAAAAGAATTAGCTCAACTTTGACTCACTATGCAAAGAATTACCAATCTACTGGTCCTTCAGGTATAACGTTTAGCTTTAACAGAGCCAAAAATAACTGGTCGACTTATTGTTTAAATATGAGAGGTTCCTACATTGAATGGGAAGACTGAGTTCATCATTTGATAAGCCAACTTCCATATTAATGCTCATTCAGGGAGTCAGTGCAGAATGTTAAAAATAAAATTCTTTTTAGGGAGAGGGAAGGGAGGAGAGGCAAGATAGGGTTAGGGGATTAAGAGATACAATCTATTATGTATAAAATAAATAAGCTACAAGGATATATTGTACGGCACAGAAAATATAGCTAATATTTTATAATAACTATAAATTGAGTATAAGCTTTAAAAATTGTGAATTACTATGTTGTACACCTGAAACCTATATAATATTGTAAATTATACCTCAATAAATTTTTTTAAAAGTAAAAAAAAGTAATAAAAATGCTTTGATAAACTGAAAAAAAGTTGATCTCTATGTAATATACACTATATATAATATATAATACCACTTTATATAGATAGATGTATATGTTCAACTTTAAACAATATCTACAACATCAATATCAACATAGACACACACAAATGTATGTAATATTGATAATTTTGGAATTTAAAAAAACAGTAAGAATAATAAAACATTATGGATAATTCAATAAAACAAAGTGTAATTCAATATTGCAATGTAAATTTCTGTGTAAAATGTTTTTCCTGTACCCATTTATTGAAGAGAGCATCCTTTCTCGATTGTAAGTTCTTTGCTCCTTTGTCGTAAATTAATTCTCCATATATGTTTGGGTTTATTTCTGGTCTCTCAATTCTGTTCCATTGATTTATGTATCTGTTTTTCAGTCAATTCCATGCTGTCTTGATTATTACAGCTTTGTATAGTTTGAAATCAGGGAGTGTGGTACCTCCAGTGTATCGAGTTCTTCAGCTCCAGAATTTCTGTTCGATTCTTTTAAGAGTTTAAATCTCCTTGGTAAATTATTCTTTCTGTTAATTAATTCGTTAATTTTATTCCTGAGCTCATTGAATTGACTTTCGGAGTTCTCTTGTAGCTTGTTGGGGTTTCTTCATGATAGCTATTTTGAATTCTCTATCAGATTGTGATATTCAGTGATTTTAAGATTGGTTTCTGGACAACTGTCATTTTCTTTTTGAGGTACAATGTTACTGTAGATCTTCATGGAGCTTGATGAGTTGTTCCTCTTCTGGCACATTCGAAGCAGTGAATGTCTTTCTATTGTTTTCCAGTACGTGGCACTATAGCAAAGGTTTTTTGTTTCTCTTACCTGCGCTGACTGGTTATATTTGAGAGTAGGCACTTTCCACCCTCTGCTAACTCTGTCATGGGTGTTGCCTAGTGCTGGCATTGTCACTACTTTGGAGTCCTTGGTGCCTTGCTGCTGCTGATGTCACTGGCATTGCTGCCTGAGGCTCCAGGATAGTGGGTGCTTCTGCTCTGTCTGCCATCTCCTGAGTCACTCATGGGCTTATTCTCCACAGGGAGTGGGGAAAGATGGAGGGAAGTGGGGGTCACAGGTTCCTCTGCTGTGTTCAGGGTTATTAGGTTCACAGGCACTACCACTGGAGTCAGGGGCAAGGGCCTGGAGTTGTGGGTGTCTCCATGGTTAGAGGGACAGAGTCATAGACACTGCTCCCACTGCTGCCCGGTTACCTGTGGCTGCGAGCACCATTGCAGCAAGGAGGCCTGAGTCGTGTGCACTGCCTTCCCTGCTGTAACCATGTTCTCTGGGGCTGAGTTGCTGGGATTACAAGCATCACCTCTGCTGTTCCCTTGGTTACACCTTCTCTAGGTATTCTAGCCCACTCACATTTAGATGTACACTTTGTACATCTAGGAAGGGCATTAGCTGCCAAATCACTGAACAGAAAACTAGACCAGAGATGCTTGATGGATCACAAATTGAACATGAGTGACAATGTAATGATGTTACTTTTACAGTTAAAATGATTATAGGGTGTATTAAAAAGCTCAAAAAAGAAAAATGGAAGTCCAAAGAAAACAAAAACACTAATTCAAAAAGATATATGCACCCCAATGTTCATAATAGCATTATTTACAATAGTCAAGTTATGGAAGTAATCTAAGTGTTCACCAACAGAAGAATGGATAAAGAAGATGTGATGTATATATATATATATATATATATATATATATATATATATATATACACACACACACACACACACACACACACACACATATGTACACACAATGGAATATTACTCAGTCATAAAAAAGAGTGAAATCTGCCATTTGCAACAATATGGATGGACCTAGAGGATGTTATGCTTAGTAAAATGGATGGACCTAGAGGATGTTATGCTTAGTAAAATAAGTTGGACAGAGCAAGACAAATGCTCTAAGTTATCACTTATATTTAGAATCTAAAAAATAAAACAAATGAATGTACATAATAAAACAGAAACAGACTCACAGATATAGAGAACAAACCAGTGGTTACCAGTGGGGAGGGGGAAGTGGGATTAAGAGATACAAACTACTGTATGTAAAATAAATAAACAACAAGGATATATTGTACAGCACAGAGAATATAACCAGTGTTTTACAACTTTAAATGGGGTATCATCTATCAAAATCACTATGTCACACACTTGAAACAAATATATTATAATATTGTAAATCAATTATAGTTCAATAAAAAAAGAAAAATGGAAGTAAATAAGAAAACTGAACTAAATGGTAGGAGTTATTCAGTCTGATAAGTGTCTAAAAAGTTCTGGAGAGCTGCCATGTTAGAAAGGGATCTTAGGGGCTTCCCTGGTGGTGCAGTGGTTGAGAGTCCACCTTCCGATGCAGGGGACACGGGTTCGTGGCCCTGTCTGGGAAGATCCCACATGCCGCGGAGTGGTTGGGTCCGTGAGCCATGGCCGCTGAGCCTCCGCGTCCGGAGCCTGTGCTCTGCAACGGGAGAGGCCACAACAGTGAGAGGCCCACGTACCGCAAAAAAAAGAAAAAAAAAAAAAAAAGAAAGGGATCTTAGAGATTGATTGACGTGTTGGTTACAAAGGTATGTACATCTGATAAAACAAAACACTCTATGCTTTATGTACTTTTTAAAAACCAACATGCAAATTAACCATTAATAAAAAATAATAATGAGCACATCAACAATATGGTTACAATTAAAAGAAAAGAAAAAAAGAAAATACCCAGTGAGATGAAAATGGAGAACAACTGGAATCCTAGTAAATGGCTGATGAGATAATCAATCCGTACAAGTGCATGGGAATCTAGACTTTAGTAGTTTCTTCTAAAGCTAAACAGATGCATAACCTATGACTTAGCAATTCCACTCTTATGTATATACCCCATACTATGACATACATGTATTCACCAAAAGACATGTACAAGAATGTTCATAGCAGTGTTTATCATACATAGCCAAAACCAAGATAGCCTACATGACCATCAACAGTAGAATAGATAAGTAAAATGTATATTAATTCAATAGACAGATTTGAGAATGAACATATTATACCTACAAGCAACGACTTGGACAAATAAAAAAAAAAAAAACATGATGTTAAATAAAAGGAGCAAAATACAAAAGAGCCATAATGTGTGGTTCAGTTATACAGTTTAAAGTCAGGCAAATTTAATCTGTGGTGTTCGAGGTCAAGAAAGTTGTTACCCTTAGATGGGAGTTGTAGGGACTGATGTGAGGAGGGATAAGACGTTATGGGTATAATACTGTTTTGCATACTGGCTTGGGTGCTGGTTGTGTGGGTGGCTTTATATTGCGAAACTGCAATGAGCTGTACAATTTATGATTTATGTTTTACCTCCAAAGAAAGGTTACAGAGAATTTAAAAATCTCACAGCACTGGTCACAGGAAAACCGTATGTGAGAAGGAATTAAAAGCCTACGTGAGAGCAGATTAACAGAGAGATCCACGTTTTCCAGGGAAAGGATGAGATGTTGGCAATGAGGATTAGAATGGGAGTGAGTTACAGAAAAACAAATAAATAAGAAAAAACTGGGCCCAGAAAGGGAGCCAGAAATCAAATGTAAAAAATGTAGTGAGTAACCTAGCCCAGTTTCAGTCAAGTGGGGTAGATGGGAAATGTTATGAGGCTTATTTAATTAATTAATTAATTAATTTTAATGGTCTGGGAAAAGGTAGGGTTAGTTCTAGGGAATCCATCTAAAATTTAGCAGCAGGGAAAGAGGGACCTACATGGAACCCACATGGTACTTAGATGTAAAAGCAGGCTACATTGGTTGAGTGTTACATAGATTAGTACTGGGCTTTCCTCTCTCCTGTCTGCAGTGTGCTGGGAAAAATGGAGACAGATCAGGAAGCCAAAAGACACAGGCAAAATGGGACTTTTCAGTTTCTTTACCAGTTTAACTATTTTCATTACAACATTCAGTTCCTTGGCCTTCCTATAGCTGTAGCAAAGGCTAGTCTCAAATCCTTCCCACATGAGAACTACCTATGTGCTATATGTACAGCAAATTTCTCTGAGGTTGGGGGAGAGATCAGGCTCAGTGCAATCTGAAGATGCCTTGCAGAACAATTAGCCAGGGCAAGATTTATTAATAGATTCACTCCTTAATATGAATAACAATATTCCCAGATAAGCCTGTTCCATGAGGTGTTAGAAGCATATTTAAAATTGAATTGATGATCATTTTAACTTACTTCATTCATAAAAGCTTTCTTCACTGATAAATAAAACAGAAATTTTAACCAGTGCAGTTAGATATTTCCCTGTTACTTACTTCTATTTCTTTCAAAATAGATTTTTGAGGGTTTTTGTTTGTTTGTTAACCACATTTAAGCATGCTATATTTCTAGTCTATTTTTCTCACAGAACTGAAGAACAGTCATTGAAATGGAAACTTCCCAGAAATTTGACGATATGAAATCTCTTGTATTCAAAGATAATAATATCAAATATAAGGTACCTGCCCTATTTCAGTATCAGTTTACAGTTAATAGGTGTTTCCAATACTTTAAGAATGTAATTGAAAACAAAAGACAAATTGATTTTATCAGTTCTTCTTGGAAATATAGCTTGATTTGAAATAAAATATTCAAGGTAGTTATTTGTTGCTCAACTACATTTAGTAACATGCAGAGCATAAAGGATTTAAGTAAATAAAATATTTAATTTCTTAATATGTGGGATTTCTGAAGCTAGATTAGAATACTGTGCAAATGAGAAGTTGGGAACATTCTGTTTCACAAAAGCTTTTTTACACGTTATATAATCTGTCATGGTTTCCTTTGAGAAGGGACATTTAGTATATCCCAGAGCCCATTTATTTTCTACAAATATTTACTGACTACTTTCTATGTACATAGCCCCATGATAGTATACATAGGGCATTGTCATTACAGAGTTCTTGTGTAGTTTGGTGTAAATAATATTCAGCATAAGTATAATCCTTCATAATTGACATAACAGTTCCATCCATAAAGTGTCATATGATCATCCTAAAGAGTACTGTGAACTAATTTCCCCATTTTAAAGAGAAGGGTGTGCTGTGACTCGAGTTTACTTGCCTGAGTTCACACATTTAGCAAATGGAACTTGAACCCAGAATTTCCTGTGCTTTGCAAGGCCCGTCACCATTTTACTTTTTACGTCTCCCTATTTATAGACAGTTACCTCATTCAAAACCCACAGTAGTTGGTATGTGATAACATATATGTGCAGTGACAACTATTATAGCACACATTTCAAATGTCTTGGAAAATAATCATGTGAATAACACCTAAATTTAAAGTGAAATATGTTTTTGAAGCATATGAAATTTGGAACCCAGAAAAAAAGAAAATATAGTTATGTTACATTATAAAAGACATAAAAAAACAGAATTTTACTTTCAAAATTCTACCATATCTACAAAAGTATATGCAAAATTTAATTACCTTGCGTATGTTTTATTTATATGTGTGTGATATGTTCAATATCTTTCCTCTAGACTAATTCCACAAAGAAGTTTAAAAGTGATGGAAAACAGGGTAAAGAGTATTCCAAAATCAAAGAAAGAGAAAAATTTTACAGATTCTACTTGTGAAAGGTAAGATTTAAGGTCAAGTTACATTAACTTTTTATTGTAAATCCTTATGTCAGTCCTGCATCTATGGCCTGCCGTGGGTTTTTGCACTTGTTTTTACCTATGCCTGAAATGCTTTTCCTCCAGGGATCCTACTGGTTCTCACTCTCAGTGCTCTCAGGTCTTTGCCTGAATGTCATCTTTTCATTTCAGACCTTCCTTTGCCACCCTATTTAAAAGTATAACGCTCCTTGCAGAACTGTCTAGTCTTCATGCTTTACTACATAGCATATATCACAGTCTAACACCCTGTATATTTTATAGATTCATTTTATTTCTTGTCTGTCTCCTTTTACTAGTGTGAGCTCCATAAGGGTACAGTAGAGATTTTGATCTGTTTTGCTAACTGTTATATTCCAGTACCTAGAAAAGAGGTAGGTACTGGGCTGGTATTTGGTAACTTTTCTACACAAAGAAAGCGAGATGGATGGAAGAAAGGAAGGAAGGAGGGAGGGAAAGAGGAGGGAAGGAAGGAAGAGGGAAGGAAGAAAGTAAAATAAATGAAGGAAGATAGGGAGAGAAGGAAGAAGGAAGAAAAGAAATAAAGGGAGGGACAGAGGAAGGCCAAAAGGTGAGTAAAAGAATAGTATTTTGCATATTACCTTTGTAAGAAAGTACCACTGGTAGCATCAACTATTAATTTTTGCTGTTAATTAGTATCCCTGCTACTACTAATAGATCTAGAGAAAAAAGCATTAATTAGAAAAGAAAACAGAAAAATAAAGAAAGGAAGACTCATGAAGATGAGAAAAAGAAATAATATATACAATGAACCAGAACTGGCCTTGACAGTTTGTTTTATTTTGTTTGATGCTCATAAAGGAATCTGTGAGACAAGGAACCTTGAGGTTTGCCAAAGGTCCCTGAGCAATTAAGTTGGAGGCAGTGGTGGCACAAGCACCCAGGGGAACCTAAGGATAGAGAGATAGTGAGAGGCAGAGAAGAGTATAAATTCAAGTTTCCAATGCCTAATCCTAGACTTTTTATTTTTTTGCAGGCCTCTCACTGCTGCGGCCTCTGCCGTTGCGGAGCGCAGGCTCCGGACGCGCAGGCTCAGCGGCCATGGCTCACGGGCCCAGCCGCTCCGCGGCATGTGGGATCTTCCCGGACCGGGGCATGAACCCGTGTCCCCTGCATCAGCAGGCGGACTCTCAACCACTGCGCCACCAGGAAGCCCTAAATCCTAGGCTTTTTAAAGCTTCCTCAAAGAAAAAATGAAGAATGAAGAAGGGAAAGTAAATCAGGTATACTTCTAAATGTGTGTCAAGGTATTTTTTAGCAGTGTCATAATTTATCCTAGTAAAGGTATTTTCATTTATATTCGCAGATTGATTTACACATTGAAAAGCTATTACCTAAATAAGCACAACATTATTTGCTTTGAGACAACAACATACGTATTAATGCCACCACTCCATTTTCTAGGAATTTATCCAGAAGTAATGTTCAAGGATGTGTACAAAGATATAATAAGTGTATTTACTTCAGCTTGGCATAGGCAGTGGTTTGGAAACCTTCTGCTGTATTAACAATAAGAATAAATAAGATATTTGGAATCAATAGTAAGAGAATATTTTAGAGACTTACCTAGGATTTTGCTGTAGTATGAATTCCATTGTCCCCAGTAGGACTGAAATATATAGTCTTGCAGTGGATAAGATATGGTATTTTTAACCCTTTCGCCAAAGGTCATCTGGTCAGTGAGCTCTGAAAGTGCTGCAGGTACATAGGAGGCAGGTGCTGGGATTTTTCCACAGTGTCTCTCTACTGCTGAGGCTGGAGAGAACTTCAACGTGTACATAAATGGAATTCCTGATTTCAGAGCAACCAGGACTCCACAGATTGTTACTGGGTCGGCTAGCAGCACATCAAAGCCTCCTTTCTGAAGTCTTGCCATTAACTTGGGGTTCTTTAATACTCCATCACAGATTTGTATATTAAATCGAAAAAAAGTATGTAGGAGTTTTCCTAGTTCTTTGTAGAAAGTCCAGAGGGTGAGAGGAATCAGTCTGTGATCTATCCACAGCATTATCAGATGTTCAGTTAAGGAGTCGAAGTTGCTTTTCTTGTAGGAAACAGATATCACCTCAAAATTCACAAGAGAATCATCACTGGAGTTGACAAATACAGTCGCTGATGAAACCTGTACAGTCACATTGTGATTTCTTTGATTCAACTCTTCTAAAATGATCTTAATGTTTAACCAATGGCTACCATCCGTTGGCTAAGTCAGCACATTCCCACTTTAATTTGACTCCAACAATTTCAGTTGGAGTCAAATTAAAAATCAAAAGATGGGAAAACTTCTTAGGCATGGTGATATCCATTATGGAAACCATCCTACTACAGATCTTTTAAGATGAAAAGAAACTTTCAAAGTATATTTAAGTAGATTATTTTTTCAAACAAAATAATATTTAATGAGACGGCTACACTCATTCATAAGTCAATTGATCTATAGATTAAAAGGAAAACAATATAACTCAAATTCTTGAATATATTAATATGATTAGTCCAACAAAAGAACTGAAATCTGGCCCTATTTTAAAGAAAAAGAAGCAGGCAGGTTATAAGCCTGATATCTGTGTTCTCTGTGAAAATAACGATAATTTATAAAATGTGCCTTCAATTTAGTATATCTTTCACCAAATTGTTAAATGAAAAATAATACTTCTCACTGCTAAAGTCACTTTGCCAAAACTTGCAGAACTTTCAAGCTGGATATCTTTATTATAAGGCATTTCTACATGCATTGTCTGACTCAATCCTTTTCATAATCTTGTTTAGCAGAAGTGATTTACTCCATTTCATGGATAATGAAACTAATGTTGAATTGCATATCCAGAAGCATATTTGACAGAGTAGTATAATTGGGACGATAATCATAACACTATTTCACTCATTTCTGGCTTTTTACAGTGTCATGTCTCATCTTTGTTAAGTTTCAGGAACTTTAGCAATGCCCAGTGACCAGCATTATTATCATTTCCCCATGGCTTATATTTAGGAAAATATTAAAAACAAGCTTCCCTTAGAGGAGGTTTGCTCAAACACTTCAAGGAGTTTTAGATTAATTGCGTAATAGAGTTAATTACTACACATTTGATAGAGGGCTGTTTTCTTCTCTGATAAAGCAAATTGATCACTGTCTCCTTGTTACAGGGAAATTTTTATTTTCTTCCCTATGATATCTTTATACACAATCAAGGAGATAGTGACCAGCACCCTGAGAAACCATACGCTTTTTACTCAGAGCTGTTTAGTAGCTTAAATTAGGTGAACTCTAGATTTCAACAGCCCCGGATTCAAAAACTGACCTTTAACAAGATTTGTGACCCTGATGAATTACCTAGACCCTCTCAGCCTTAGTTTTCTCATGTGTAAATGAGAGATGTTGCTAATTTGTTATATTACATTGTAAATTAGCAATAATAGCTGCAAAGCTGCTTTGCAGACTGCTTGGTTCAGAGCAAGAGTTTAGTAATGTTAGCAGTTTAATAAATTTGCCTAAAGATTGACCAGTAAATCAGTGGGCTAGCTACAGAATTACTGGCTAGACATGGATGTAATGATACATGTTAGTTGAGGTTCTTAGTGAATGCCAAACTGAACAAGGGCAACTATATACTGGTGCTATTTTAAAAGTTAAAATCTTTGAAGGCTGCCATTAAAAAGAGAAAATAAGAACAAATAAAGTGATTAAAAGGATAGAAACCGGGAACTGAGATTGGAAATTAAGTGCTGGGTTTTCCCTTTATGATCTTTTGCCCTTGAATTGTGTCATTTTAGGACCTTAAGCAACAAAAGGACCAGGAAGGCAGAGAAAGGGAAAGAGGGGAGAGAGAAGTGATGCTTTTAGAATGATTGTATTTGTGTCCTTTCAAGAGCTAGCCTCAATTTGGTTATAGGGGCAGTAATTTTAAAATGAATGAGATTTTGAAACAAAACAGCAGAAGAGTATGACTAATCTTGATGGCCATTAAAATGGCCTAGTGAAGAGAATTTAAAATAGCTTCATAAAGAAATCTGTTGCTGTCATGACCTTCTTATAAAAAGGAGACAAAACACAACAACATATAAAGGATAACTGAAAGTTTATTTATAAAATACTGAGATTTGTTCAGTTATTGAAGTCCTTGTAAGTATAATAATTAATTAGACATTACTCACTAGCAACAGCTACGATAACATTTAAGAGCTTATCAAAATATACCCAAGAATCAAATGCAGGTAGTCAGACTTAAATTACCCTGAATTAAAAAAAAAAATTCAAGCGTTCAAGGAGTTAACTTTTCACTGTTAAGTGGTCTCTTCAGGACAATAACAAAATTATATAATTTAATAAAGACAATAAGAGATAATAGAATTAATTAGTAGCTGATATAATATATATATATATATATAATTTTTGTTTTCAAGTTATTCTTGGATGTTAAAGTGTTTAATCTCATTGCCATCAATGTAGGTGTCTGTTCCATTTATTCTCTGGTTTCCTGTATACCTGAAATGCTTCATAATTTGCTAATTCAAAAATGATGAAGAGATTAAAAAATAAATTATGTTTGGGGACATATGCAGTATGAGCTTAGATTTAAATTTCCATCAGTGAAAAAATAATATGCTAAATATGCATAATTTCATGAAAAAATGAAGTTCTGTAATTTAAAACGATCACATATTTGTTTGCTTTATGAGTTCACTAATAGCTCTTCTGAATACGGTTTCAGTAATAGAATGTAGGATTGTCATTCTATGGCCAACATAAGTCCAGTTTGCCCATCTCCATCATTTTGTATGTAAGAAAATAGATCAAGAGAGGTGTAGATAATCTGAAAGTCACAATGCTGGAAATGTATATGCATTCTGGTTCCCAGTCCAATGTTCCTTCTTCTATAATCTAGTTATTAAATTGAATAGTTGAGATATATTTTATAACAGTAAAAATTAGAAAACATTACATTTCACAATGGTGAATATTTGATGATGACATCTTAAACATAACTAAAGAGCTCAGAAAATAATTTTTAAAACATATGCCTGTGAAATAATACATAAGTACCATGAGTGAAAAATAGATTAGTCATAGAAAATTTGCACCAATTATGATATTGTTCTTGTACTTTGAATTGTTGGAGAGGAAAAAAACTTTCCCTATACCTTTTCTAGGTTATTTTGGCTCATCTAAAAATTAAATCAACGTGACACAGATGAACAGGAGAAAAACCAAATTTAGTGACATGCAGGGTCTCCTCAAGACTATGAGGCCCAAGAACAAGTTAGGCAACTGAGGCCTATATGCCACCTGAGGGAGGGAGAAGAGGGTAAGGGTTTGGGGCTTTAGAGTGGAGGAAGGCAATTCACATAGAGATGGAAAAACAAATATTTGGTAAATGAATATTTGCTGTGCCATAGAGACAATGGGACACAGATTGAACTTTGGTCTCCAGGCCCTGTTGAGTTTCCCTACCACAGTAGCCATTGTTCTCTGTAGATTTCTCTGGTGAGAGGGCTCTTCCTGGACAGGGTGTCTTATCTAAATTCTTTTAAGCAGTTAAAGGGAAGGTAAAAAGAAAGACTTCCTGTGTCTTTATTCCCATCCTGCCCCTAGGTTCTTCACGACATTTCTTCTTTTTCTTAGATTCCATATATATGTGTTAGCATACGGTATGGGGAGGGGGAGGGGTAAGCTGTGATAAAGTGAGAGAGTGGCATGGACATATGTACACTACCAAACGTAAAATAGATAGCTAGTGGGAAGCAGCCGCATAGCACAGGGAGATCAGCTCGGTGCTTTGTGACCACCTGGATGGGTGGGATAGGGAGGGTGGGAGGGAGGGAGACGCAAGAGGGAGGAGATATGGGAA
>RJWK010063637.1:0-12510 GCA_004363435.1 Platanista minor | reverse complement strand
TAGCTAGTGGGAAGCAGCCGCATAGCACAGGGAGATCAGCTTGGTGCTTTGTGACCACCTAGAGGGGTGGGATAGGGAGGGTGGGAGGGAGGGAGATGCAAGATGGAAAAGATATGGGGACATAAGTATATGTATAACTGATTCACATTGTTATAAAGCAGAAACTAACACACCAGTGTAAAGCAATTATACTCCAATAACGGTGTTAAAAATAAATAAATAAAAAAGTAAAAAAAAGAAAAAAAACAAATGGAGAGCAAACTTTAATATTTGTCTTTAAAGAGACTTCATTTTAAAAGTTGACAGAGCACATACACTTTTGACAGTTACTTTTAAAGTCTGATTATCCAATATATTTAACATTTTTTATGTTAGGGCAAGGTTAAAACTGATAAACTGTAGATTACATTTTGTTTCTTTTTTGATAATTTAAGTTATACTACACAAAAATAAAGTGCTGTTTCAAATCTTTTTTCCTAAAATTACTTCTGTAGTCCATTTAATAATCATAACACCTGACAAAATATACCTTCTTTCTGAAGGTAGCCTACCTAATTAACCTCCCAAAATACCATTATCATTCTTTAGCTTCTTAAATAGAAACTTTCCAGGACTCTCATTTCCTTATGGTCAAATCCAAACTTTCCTTTCTGGTAAATGAAGCTCTCTATAATCTGTCACTGCTTCCACAGCCCTCTCTCTGGTCGTCACTCAGCCAAAATTAATTTTCAGTCTTCCTCCCCAGTAGCCTGCAATTCTGCGCAGTCTCCTTACTGTCTCCAGATAACAGTGGCCTGCTTCTATCTACCCACTTTTGTCTACACTATTTGCCAAGTGGAATCCCATCTCCCGTCTTTCTTCTGTGTCTCTGTGAAGCGAACTCGCTCAGGACCTAGGTGGTATGGTTGAAGCTCAGGAAAAGTCTCGAAATGTGGCCTGAACCATCCCTCCCCAAATAGCACCATCTGACAATTTTTCCTTCTCACGGAAAGCAGATGAAATAGTAGACTGAAAATACAATGTCATAAGTTATTGGCAAGAAACGTGTGTCCCTAGTGGTATGGACATATATACACCACCAAACGTAAAATAGATAGCTAGTGGGAAGCAACCACATAGCACAGGGCGATCAGCTCAGTGTTCTGTGACCAACCAGAGGGGTGGGATAGGGAGGGTGGGAGGGAGACACACGAGGGAGGAGATATGGGGATATATGTATATGTATAGCTGACTCACTTTGTTATACAGCAGCAACTAACACACCATTGTAAAGCAATTATACTCCAAAAAAGATGTTAAAAAAAAAAAAAGCCTACCTACAAATAGGTAGGCTGAATATATGCATTGAGTTGGCCCAAAAGTGACATCTGTAAATCCCCCATTTTAAGTCTCTTTGCTTAGAATCGACTTGTTTAATCTCTTTCTTTCTCGTGTCTCCTCTTTACTGATAGAGAGATAGATAAATAGATATCAATATATGAAAAAAAGAGCTTTCTCTCTTTTTGTTGTAATAAGGCAAAAGAGAAAAAAGATGTCATAGTAGTTATGCTTGGAAATCACCACAGGCCCACTGTTTCTAATCCAGGGAAAGTAATAAAAGGGATCAGAATAGTTTCTCATCATCTTGCTGAAGCCTAACATCTGTAGTCAGGAGCTCTGGAGGTGGAAGTTATTCCTGAAGGCTTAGTCTGACCTAGAATTTTGCTACTAAAAGTTTGGCCCGTGGACCAACACCATAGCAATTAACTGGGAGCTTGTTTGACGTGCAGAGTCTCAGACCCCCAGGTTATACTACTGAGTCAGAATCTGTATTTTAACTACATTCCCAGGTGATCCATAAGCACAATGAAATTTGAGACCACTGGTGGAGCGCTAACTCTCTCGACTACCTAAAAAATAGAAGCCATCCACTATTTACAGTTGGCTAATCAATCTTTAACAGTATAGCCTTTCTTCCTGCACACAACAGAAACGGAGCAGATCACACAAAATGTGATTTATTACCAGATATTAGGTGGTTTATAAAATAACTGGATAGGCTGAAGGAGAAGTCTTCTAAGGACAACTGCAGCCCTCAGAATCACATAGCCATTTCTCTGACCCATACAGCTGCTTTTGTGGCTGCAGGAAGTCACACACTTCTGGCACAAACTTCCCTGTGAAATGGGTGCTTTTCTCTCTTCCTCCTGACCTGAGTTCAGAATCTAAGCCCAGCTCTAGCACACTGTTGGAATCTAAATCACATCCAGAAACCTGGCCGCAAGCGACTTTGGGAAGTACGGTTTAGTTTTCTGCCTTTATAGTATAGGAAAACCCCACTAGAGCAGCACAAGACAAAATGTGGTCCATGGAGGAGGGCAACTGATTTTTAGGGGTATGCAATGAGCTAAGCACAGGAATTGAAACTAAGTACTGAGGCACTGTTACAGCAAGTTGAAGTTTGCAACACCTAAGCACATGATCAATAGATGCAATGCTATGAACAGGGCATAGGCCAGTTTTGTTAATGCTGAATTCCATGGTGAGAGGCATACAGTGTGAGCTACGTGCTAGACTATGTAGGACCGTGTTACTGCATCAGTAGGAAATTGAACAAAAACGAAAGTGAAAACCAGCAACCAAAATCTGATCCTTCCCTGTAGATAGCCTGAGAAGCACTACTCTGCCACCAGAGTGGCATGATTGATGGGTCAGCCAATAATGTGGTACCTCTCAATCCCAGCTCAATGCCTAGCTCATTTATGAGGCCTATGGACTGTAATGAGCTCATGTGACTTTTCAGAAATATAAGTCATTTTGGTACTTAACACATTTATAAACAAGATCCATAGCAATATATCTTTCTTAGTTCCTTTAGAATTAGCCTACAATAAGCACTTATAATATTCTTATTGAATTAAAGGAAACGTTTTCTTCCTGTAAAGATGCAAATGAATTTAAAAGCACTATTCATGTTACAGGAGGATTTTCTACATAAAGGATAATATCTTAAATCTTTTCATAATATTAACAAGCATCCCCAAGTTTTATAATAAGAACAAATGTAATATCGTGTTCAGAGTAGATTAAAATATTCATTTTGTTGGTATAAAGCAAAACATATTTGTAGGCTTGTATACTCTGTTAGGGCAGCATGGTCATGTATTTAATTTGATTATATAATTTGTTCCAAGAATGAGAGTGGTTGTCCCTATCCTGGCCTGCAAAATATGAAGCTATGGACAATGTTCACAGCAGCACTATTTACAATAGCCAAGACATGGAAGCCACTTAAGTGTCCACTGACAGATCAATGGATAAAGAAGATGTGGTGTCTATACACAATGGAATGTTACTCAGCCATAAAAAAGTGAAATAATGCCACTTGCAGCAGCATGGATGGACGTAGAGGTTATCATACTAGGTGAAGTAAATCAGACACAAGAAAGACAAATATCATATGATATCATTTATATGCAAAATTTAAAAAAAATTGATACAAATGAACTTGTTTACAAAACAGAAATAGACCCACAGACATAGAAAATAAACTTATGGTTACCAAAAGGGATAGTGGGGAGTGGAGTGAGAGAGAAACTAGGAGTTTGGGATTAACATATACACGTTACTATATATAAAATAAATAATCAAGAAGGTCCTGCTGTATAGCACAGGGAACTATATTCAATATCTTGTAATAACCTATAATGGAAAAGAGTCTGAAAAAGAATATATATAAACCGAATCACTTTGCTGTACACCTGAAACTAACACAACATTGTAAATTAACTATACTTCAATTAAAAATATGGTAAAGAAAATATAAGGGTATGAAACTTAAACCATACACAGAGTATTAGTGTAACTCTACTGACTATTTGAGAAAAAAATGACATGCTTTTTGAGGCAGAAGCATTTTTCACATTTACAAGATAGCCATCAGCCAACTGACAGTCATGTCTGTAGTCCCATTTCTTATGCTTACATACAAACGATTTAATTTTAAAATTATATTCAGAGGTTAATATAAGAATATTCAAATGTATATTTATTTTTCCTACCGATCTACTGTTTGCTTTTCCAATGGAAAAAAAATGAATGGACCAAGAGGACTGCCCAGTTGTCTGAGTCCCCAGTTTGTAACAAGATAGAAATCGATGAATGCTGTGCTCATAGTCAAAAGACCCAAGTCATTTCTAAACTGCCACTCTTGAGATGCATGACTCTGATCAGGTAGCAATTCTTCTACCATGTAGCTTTTCCATATGATGAAATTACATTTTCCTAAAAGACCTCTAAAGTCCCTTTCTTCAATAAAATTGAACTCTTAAGTCTTCATAATCTAACCAATCTAAATTCTTATTGGTTTGTGTTTTCAGATTGAATCTTTAAAAAAATACTTTTCCCACCTCTAACTACGTTCAAATTGTATTCCTTTTTTTTTTTCCCCCACAATTATATAGTGTAAGGACATTTATCACATTTGTAGTTACAAACATATGGAAGCAACATAAATGGCTATAAATAAATGGGAAGTTTAAATAAATAAATTACGGTGCGTACATAACACAGAATACTATGCAAGATCCTATCTATAAGATTGTCTTATTTCTGTCTTGAATTTTTCAGAACTGGGAACTGGCGAAAATTAGTGAAAAATCATAGCATACATACATATTCACAAAATATTTCTTAATAATTATGCTCTAAAAATGGTCTTCAAACCATTTATTTTTAAATGTTACAATTAATCGAAAATTGAGAGTCCAGATGTTTTAAAAATACTTTTCCCACCTTTAACTATGTTCAAACGGCATTCCTTTTCTAAGCACAGACTTCGATTTCCTCTAATTTTGCACTTATTTATCCATTTGAATGAACAGTTTACACATTTTCCGAGCTAATTTCATTTCTAAGTGTGCCCTTTCCTTCACAGAATTCGGCAAGTTAGAAGCAATAATTCTTATGCAAGCAAAACGCATGCACAGTCAAATTACTTTCCTTATAAAGGCAGAGGTCTTTCTGCTTGCTTTGATATTTGAAAACCTTTTGTTGAGCTGCTAGGAACACTGCCAAATGGCGTCACTTGCCAGCTGGAGGGATCATATGCTCCCTATTAAAGCTGAGGGCTATGCTGCTGGTCAGCAGCTGAATGTGAGGGTATCACCGCCGCAAGTATTTGGTAATGGGGTAAACTGCTACAGCAGGGAGGCCTCCCTGGAAGGGCCAGTGCATACATTTTCTATCCTTTCGCACACTGAATGGTTGCACGCAGCTGCTTCCTTATCACCCATACTATTCCAGCCGGCAAACCACAGTGAAGATTCATGGCACAATCCCAAAGCCACCCCAAGTGAAAACTCCAGATAGCTTTGTGAGACAGGGTGAGAACAACGCAACAGACTTCTAAAATGGTGTCACATGGCAATGATTGATTTGGGCCGTTCTTTTCATTAAAGGCGTTCTTCAGCATTAAGGAATTTTTGTCACTGTTTTCAAACTAAAGAAAAAGAGAATGGAAACATAGCCACAATGATATTTGGGTATTATTTTGGATTCTGCACCCAATTTCGGATTTGTGGTGGGGGGGGGGGGGGGGAGGGCGCGTGCAGCATCAACAAGCAATTCTTGGATACCAGCTGGGTGTCCGAGAATGCAACTTAATTCTGACACTATCTACCCAGAGATAGCGTCAAATTCCAAAGGCTAAGGGTTCAGTCCTACAAGACTGTCCCCATCCTCTCACTTCAGATGCCAGTCACAAATCCAGGTTGTTTCCTGTACTTCTGATTGACTGGCTATAAACCACAGGTTCCCAAGAACCCCCTCCTCAGGTTTGATTAATTTGCTAGAGGGGCTCACAGAATGCAGAGTAAAAACATTTTACTCACCAGATGAGCCATTTATTATAGAAGGATATAACTCAGGACAAGCTGGACAGAAGACATGCATAGGGCAAGGTATGGGGGAGGGTGTGGAGCTTCATGCCCTTACCAGGCAGGTCACTCCATCTGTACCTCCACTTGTTCACCAACCCAGAAACACTCCAAACCCAGTCCCTTTGGGTTTTTATGGAGGCATGATTGGTTAAATCATTGGCCGTTGGCAACTGGTTCAACCTCCAGCCCATCTCCTCTTCTGGGAGGCAGGGGGCAGGGATTGGAAGTTCCAACCCTTTAATCACAGGTTGGCTTCCCTGACAGCCCCTAGCCTTAGGTGCTTTCCAAAAGTCACCTATTAACAAAGACACCTTTATCACTCTCTACACTGAGGAAATTCCAAGGGTTTGAGAGCTGTGAGCCAGAAACCCTGGGTGAAGACCAAACATACATGAGAAATAAGTTCTGGTCATCTGAATAAACAAATATATTTTTTTCTTGTAAATCAGAATACCATGTATCAATTATTTAAGGGGAAAATTACTAAGTATCAATTCAAACACTGATTAAATGTCATAATTTTATGATTAACGAAAGAGAGGTATATCCCAGTTAAGGGATAAAAGTTAAAGGCAAGAAAGCTTTGGGGCAGTGATAATGATCGTAAATTCTTTTCTATATAGACACTGGATTCCATCAACATTCACCTGACCTGGCTAACTCCCCACTGCGTGGACAATCTGAAGGTCCCAGTGATTACTCTATTGAAATTAGTATAGAACTTAATCATAAAATCTAATTCATAATTCATAAAACTGTAAGAAAAACAGAATACAGTTTTTCTAAAAATACCACTTTTCCTGCTTTTGATCACCATTTCTAGGATATTTCTCTGGTCTTCTCTTTTCTCTGAACTTTCACTCTCTTGGATGAACACCCATAACCATGCTCAACTAGAATAACTATGAACATATTTCTATTTACCTCAAACAGAACAGCTCTCAAACCGAATTCAACACCTTCCCCTCAAATTGACATGCTGCATATCTTTCCCAAACCTCCAGATCCTTCACTGTCAACTCTGCCTTATGCTAATTAGCAAAAAAGCTATCACAAATCGTTATATAGGACATCTTTTCAGATCATCCTCTGATCTCCATTTCCACTCTTATCGTACTGAGCCAAGTATCCCTTGTCCTGTGCCAGGAGTAAAAGGATAAACTGCCATTTTTCTTTCATCTGCCCCTGCATACAACGTCCCACAATGCCCTGTCATAATGACCTGACAACTTTATATTTATCCAATTTACCATCTGCTCAAGAACCCACAATGGCTGGCTTAGAGTCCACGTGATCCAGCTGGAGCCATTTCTCCTGACTTTCAAGGTTTTCACATGATCCCTATCATTTTCTCATGGATGTGGAGACACAGCACACTGACTGCACTCTTCCATTTTTTTTTATAGCTCCTAGTTCTCTCTGGCTATTTTAATTTTTCAAACACCTACTCAAGCCCATGATATTTTTATTCAGTACTGAATTTAAAAGGGGGAAATTTAAAATATTAATTTAGATTAACAAATGGCATACTCAGAATTGAGGAGACTTACTTGAGTAGTAATCCCTGTGGCAAAGGAGCAGAGCTGGTCTCTAAGAATAGTGAATCATCAGGATTGACAAAGAGAAATGAACTGGTTCAGAGCAGGTAAAACTTACATGAAGGGAGGAATTCTGCTACACACAGAGAAGGATTCCTAAATATTATTGCTGCTCAACTCGTAAAGAGCTACCTAGAAAGAGACCAGGTCTGGAAGAGCTGAGGCGGGCTAGGTGAACACCCATCAGGATAGCGTGGTGTGGCCTTAGGAAGGGAGGCTAAAAGGACTTTAGTGAGAGGGACTCCTGGATTCTCACCCCCAGTTCACGCAGAGCAGCTTATTTATTTATTTATTTTTAAATACTGAAGGCTAAAGTTTAATTTTGTTTAATTAAATGTTCTGGTGCCATTTTTTGTCTTTTTAATGAGTGGCAGAAAAGAAGAGAATTGGCCTGGCGAGAATGAAAAGGGCTGCACTCTTGGATTTTCTTTGCAACCTGATCTTGAGCAAATCACTGATCTTTTCTGAGTCTCTAAATTAGGGACAGCAGCATTTGCCTTTTCTATTTTATAACATAGTTGTGAGAATCATGTGAGTAAACGATACAAAAACTACTTGAAAATGGTGAATTCTTACAAATGTTAGATATGAAGATGATGGCAAAGACGAGATGGATAAACATAAATATTTGAATCAAACTTTCAGTATTAACTTTCTTCTCTGGAAGTTACATAAACTTCCACTTAACCTAAAACAGTTATCTCCTCTGACAAAGAAAGAGACATTTGATTATTTACTGTCTCTTGTTCACCTCTAATTTCTGCATGTGTGATACTATTTTCTCCCCTTATTGGACTTTATTCTTCCTCAAATATTGTAGCCTTATTTATTCATTTGTTTATTTTGCCTCGATACTCAGTATCGACGCAAAAACCCAGTACTGAGGCAAATACTGAGTGTATCTACTCAGTATATAACATATACTCATTTATAAACTACATGATGGAAACAACAAAACAAGAAACAAAATCACTGTCAGTGCAGCAGGTGAAGGTAGTAAAAGGTACTTTATGTGTTAAAACTGGAGACGAGACTTTAAATTGGAAGATACAAAGACTTCTTGAGAAATGGTACTTTAAAATCTCCCACCCACTACTCAAAAACTTGAAATATGGAGTATGCAGGAAGAAGAACACAGTTTGCTTAGTTCTTTCTACGCTGAGAAAAATGGGAAAGCTAAATCTTTTAAAAGAAGATAATTCTATTTGCCTTTCCATAATGCATTCTTCAAAAGGCTCGGGAAGAAACCAAGACATTCAGAAATAGGACTTAAAAATCAACATCTTTAGGTATATTGCAATAAACAGGAAAAATGAAAAGTCGTTATAACTATATGGAATTCCTGCTAGAATATTTGTTCAACTTAATGGAAAAGTACCTATTATTAGCTATATATATATATATATATATATATATATATATATATATTTTTTTTTTTTTTTTTTTTTTTTTTGCTGTACACGGGCCTCTCACTGTTGTGGCCTCTCCCGCTGCGGAGCACAGACTCCGGACGCGCAGGCTCAGCGGCCATGGCTCACCGGCCCGGCCGGCTCCGCGGCATGTGGGATCTTCCCGGACTGGGGCACGAACCCGTGTCCCCTGCATCGGCAGGCAGACTCTCAACCACTGCGCCACCAGGGAAGCCCCTATTAGCTATATTTTTATCTCATCATTTTTTCGCTATGTTCCAATATAGGTATCTCGTAATCTCAAAATTATTTCTCTTTAATGGTAGAAAGTTCTTTTGCTGAATTACAGAGTTACGTGGAAGAGAATGCTTAAGGGAGATTAATAAAAAGGAGAGGTTAGTTCTCCGTTTAAATACCTATTTGACATGTTATAAGACAGAGGGTTTTGAGTTATAAATGGAAGTCTGATCTGGACAATAATAACCACAGATGTGAAAGAACCTCATCTTTCAACCTGACTTGCACATGTTTGTCAAAACTATGAGAACTTGGAAAGATATTTTTTTCAGTTAAAATACAGTTTTCTTTTATTGCATGTCTATTTCAAGTGTTAGGGAAGATCTATCTAAATCAACATTTAATGAGCAATAAAAGAAATGAATCCAATTTTTATTTTAGTGGATGAAGGCAGTGTATTAAATATATGCAGAGGGCACTTTTAAATATATAGATTTTAATTTTAGGAGGAAGAACTGACTACAATATGTTATTTTATCATACTACATATCCTATGATAACTGATTACTAAGGCTATTCTTCATAGTATATTAATTCTAACATTAATGGATAGCAGTGTACTCAGGCAGGAGACCTATTACTTTTGAAAATAGTTACTGTACATTAAATGCTTACACACTAATAAATATTGATGATCAATTTCATTGATATTAATAATAACCATATCATTGATTTAATGGTTTGCTAGGCATTAAATCTCCTTATTTGTTCAGAAAAGCTACTATACACTGCATTTTTAATCATATGTAATACACTGATAGATTTAATAATATTGTAACATTATTGACTGGGCTTTAAACTTCCTGAATCGAAGCAATACATGAAACACAGCAAATCAATGAAAGCAATGAAATGATCACAATGGAATCCACTGGTCTTAACACGTACCCTCATCATCCAGAAGTAACCGGCCCTATGGAAAGATAGAACAGTCAAAAGATATTTCAGTTAAGGTGCCACCTGAGAAAAAATAGCTGGTGAAGTTAGGATATTTTACCTGAACCAGCAGCAAATATACAGTGCTATTTTTTTCAAAGGCAATATACATATTTCTGGGAACCAAAGGGTAGAATAAGTTACGTCTAATGATCCACTTGAAAAAATTTTGGTTTGCAGGACTTTGGCCATCCTGCTGTAGAGGTTTTAGCTTCCAAATGATGAATGCTTCCACTAGGAGATTATGTCTAGTGATTTGGAAGCTGATGCAAACAACAGGCTGTTTTTGGTTCTTCATGCCACTAAATCAAGCAGCAAAAAAAGGAGGAGTTTCTTAGTTGGTGTGGTGATTCGCCCTGTGATCATCACAGGCAAATGGTGGAGCTGCTTCACAACGGGGGTGCCCCCTGGTACTGCCATGTCTAGTGTTATGAAGGCAGACCTACCAATCTCAAACCAACAGGGAATGCAAGGTTTGGGTCATTCCACTAGATAAAGGATCCTGAACAGCTGCAGTTTTAGGTGACGGTGAAAGGAAAACTGAATACACACTGAAAGAACTAAGTTACATATCACAGCTATACTCCTGTAACAATTACAGAAACTAGTATTGGGCTAACTTTTCTTTCTTATTCTATTATGTATACATGTTTTCATTTATAGTAATCATATTCATTTTTTCTCCCTATTGTCCTCTCGATTTTACGTAGGGCATGCTGGTGGTGGACAATATCATGATACAGATTTATCTAAATTTTGACTGTAGTTGGTTTAGAGAAATAAATATCATCAAGGGATGGAATTTAGTGAATATTTAGAATCTGGAGAGAAGGTGAACACGTTTCCCTCTGTAAAAGGGCTAGTTCAATTTCAACAGCATGTTGCTGTTACTACTGATATGTGAAATATTAGAATGGACTCAAAGTATTATAAATATTGAGCATCCAGAAAAGGGGATGGCCCACCAAGGCAAATAGCACAGACTATCTTACTTCACTTTACTCCAGCATCCTTGGAGCATGTCTTCGTGTACATCAGAGACGGGAAGGATGAAGACCAGGTATCCTGGCTCCCTTGAAGCCTGGGTTACACATGTGGCCTAGATAAGTAAATGCAACTGTATGCAACTTGGAAAGGATATGAACACTACTTCAGGCAATGTAAGGAATGAGATCATCCTGAGAAGAAGGCAAGCAGTCACAAATGTCTGGCTATTCTTCACCAACCAGTGTGCAGCTTCTGGCTTTAGGGGTGCTGAATAGGGAGTGGTAAGACATGGGACCTCTGCTGGCACTCTCCCCTGGTGGGACTCGGTAATTCTCCCAGCTGTACTTTTTCTGGCCTTGTGGCTTCAAAGCTTGTTTCCCTGGCTCTCTTGGGAATTCGGTACTCTGTGCATTGCCAATAATAAACTCCTTTCTGCTTTTAAACTAGCTGTTATGGAGTCTCTTATTTGCAGATAAGACAACTGACCAGTATACTAGTTTTCTAATAAATTCACTTAAGGCTGTAATTACTGTTTTGGCCAAATACCAAATGATGTATTTTCATTTATAATGTATTCAATTTCTATTATTTATAAGTGGCTTTCAATTTTTTAGCTTCATCCCCTCTCTAGATGGAGAGTATATATTTTTCTTTTGGCTCTTTCGGCTGCCAGTTTCTAAACGTAATGTGCAATTATGGTAAATGTAGTCTGTCTGAAATAAGTAGAACACTGATTTAATCCAGATTTGTCTGGTCTCACCCAGTGTATTTTATCTACCACATTATATAATTTTGACCTCTGTGATTTCCTCCATTATTTTAATTACTTTAATGGAGGAAATCATCCACAAATTAGATAATATTTATTTGTTTTCTTCTAGTTTTCTCCATTATTCAACATTTTAAAAATATCTCACTAGCATTCATTTTATTGTACTGTGTACAGTAAGGTTTTAAATTTAATTTAAAAATGATTTTCTGTTGCTAGATGCTTATACATTACTGATATCACAGTACTGTTTATTGAATAAATTTTCCTTACTCCACTGATTTGCGATACTTTCTTTGTTATATACAAAATTTTTAAATAGATAAAATCTTTTTTTCAGATTATATTCCATTATAGGTTATTACAAATATTGAATATAATTCCCTGTGCTACACAGTAAATCTAGGAAAAACCTTTTAATACTCCCCTTTTTTTTTTTTAACATCTTTATTGGAGTATAATTGCTTTACAATGGTGTGTTAGTTTCTGCTTTATAACAAAGTGAATCAGTTATACATATACACATGTTCCCATTTCTCTTCCCTCCTGCATCTCCCTCCCTCCCACCCTCCCTATCCCACCCCTCTAGGCGGTCA
>RJWK010063636.1:0-12510 GCA_004363435.1 Platanista minor | reverse complement strand
AAAGTAATTATACTCCAATAAAGATGAAAAAAAAAAAAAAAGTAAAAAAGGTAATTGTATTCTCTGCCAGGTCACTTAAATCACTTGCTACCTGCAGATTCTTACAGCTGCTTGAGATTTGCTCAGATCTTTGGGAGAGCTAGTTGAAGACAAACAAGTGTGAGCCAGCAGTAACAATTCAGAGTGTACCTGCTGGAGGGTTGAAGAGCTGTTACTTTGTGGAGAGAATCTGCTGAAACACCCCCAGACCATGCCTCTCACCCCCCACCCTACTCCCACCTGGTGATTGTTTTCCAAAGCTACCTGAGTGTCCACAGCTCCTCACCGAAGCCAGCGGTGAGTCGAGCAGGAGTTTGTGGGAGGAAGGATGGAGGGTGTCTCAATCTCGGCATTATTGACATTTGAGGTTGGATTCTTTATCATGGAGGCTGTCCTGTGCCCTGTAGGATGTTTAGAAGCATCCCTGTCCTTTACCCACTAGATGCCAGTAGCACCGGAACCCCCCCAGCTATGACAACCAAAAGTCTCCAGATGTCTCCAAATGTCCCCTGGGGGGGGGCAGAATTGTCATCCTCTCCTTGAAAGCCACTGTGCTAACTCAATCAGGCCAACTTTGTGGGCGTGTGCCACGTGAGCAAATAAAACTACAGGCCGCCTTGTTAAAATTGAGTTTCAGATAAACACTGAATAATTTTTTAGTGTAAGTATGTCCCAAATATTACATGGGCCAGCCTGGGCATCCTGTATTTTATCTGGCAATGCTAGGTGGACTTGGGGAGAAATAGGACACTGAAATGAGCCCCGTTAAGGAGCCAAAGTAGTCATCGATTCTGAAACAATCCAAAGATTATATTAAATCCAAGGTAATTTCCAGAAGATAATTTCCATCTCTTAGCTCCTGTGTTAGGACTGAATGCAATAAAATGTTTGTGATGGAACTGAAAGTGTCGTTAAGATGTGTTCCCTTTTCAGGTAGTTTGAAAAGATAATCCAATTTTATGATTTTATAAAACCACTACTGCTAAATATTTACTTACATGTCTACATGTTTTACTTTTTTGTGCACACAAGTGAATTGGGTTCACTGATTTTTATTCTTTGAGCCCAGACTACTTTTAAAAAGATACAGTTATTGGAAAATAGCCTGGGTGACTTTTTTCTTTTTAAAATAAAAACAAAACATAACAAACTGTTTATGGTTTTAAAAAAAGTAAAACAATATAGAAATGTATAAAGTGAAAAGTGAAAGTCCCCTCTCCCACTATCTCTGATGTCCTAGTCCTATTTCTGGAGGTAACCACTATCAACAATTTCTGATAAATTATTGTGTTCTACCAGAAATTTTCTATACACAATCAAGCAAATAAACACACCTGCCCTTCTGTGGTGGGAAGCCTTTGAGATGGTTCCCAGTGACCCCGAGTCCTGGTATTCATGCCAGGGTCATCCTCGCCCCTTGAGTGTGGGCAAGATTCTGCCCTATAGAATGTAATCAAGTTGAGGGATACGCTTCCATGATTAGACTACAAAAGACTGTGACTTGTGTCTTGTTAACAGACTCCATTCCTCTCAGCGTTTAATCTTTGATGAAGCAAGCTGCCCTGTTGGGGAGGTCGCCCTGCCACGGAGCTCAGGCCCTCAATCCAACAGCCCTGGAGGGACCGAATTCTGCCAACTACCATGTGAGTCTGGAAATGGATTCTTTCCCAGTTGAGCCTTCAGATGAGACCTTAGCCCTGGATGACACTTTTTTTTTTTCTTTTAATTTTATGTATTTATTTTTGGCTGTGTTGGGTCTTTGCTGCTGCGAGGGCTTTCTCTAGTCTCTAATTGTGGTGAGCGGGGGCTACTCTTCATTTAGGTACACATGCTTCTCATTGCAGTGGCTCGTCTTGTTGCGGAGCATGGGCTCTAGGCAGGCGGGCTTCAGTAGTTGTGGCTCATGGGCTCTAGAGCGCAGGCTCAGTAGTTGTGGCACATGGGCTTAGTTGCACCACGGCATGTGGGGTCTCCCCAGACCAAGGATTGAACCTGTGTCCCCTGCATTGGCAGGCAGATTTTTAACCACTGTGCCACCAGGGAAGTCCTGGATGACACCTTGATTGCAATCTTCTGCAAGACCCCAAGTGGAGGACCCTGCTAAGGAATGCCCAGATTCCTGACCCACAGAAACTGTGATGATAAATGCAGGTTGTCTTAAGCTGCTAAGTTTTGTGGTAGTTAGTTATGTAGCAATAGGTAACTGGTTGCTAGGTAACCTTCCTTTTACACAAATGGGATCTGACCCTCCAAGCTGTTTTGACTGCTCTGAGAAATAAGGAACAAGAGTTGGTCTAAAAGGAGAAACACCAGAACAAGGAGTAAGGAGTCAAAGTTGATGGTTTCTTTTTTTTTTTTTTTTTTTTTTGCTGTACGTGGGCCTCTCACTGTTGTGGCCTCTCCCGTTCCAGAGCACAGGCTCTGGACGCGCAGGCTCAGCGGCCATGGCTCACGGGCCCAGCCGCTCCGAGGCACGTGGGACCTTCCCGGACCGGGGCACGAACCCACGTCCCCTGCATCGGCAGGCGGACTCTCAACCACTGCACCACCAGGGAAGCCCTAGTTGATGGTTTCTTGATCCCTAAGTATCACAGTCCAGCTGTGGTATCAGGGATGGATCGGGTACACAGCAGTGCCCTTGTTTAACTGCATTTTTTATGAAACAATAGCTTGTTGCCCTAAAGGTGTGGGGAGATATGAAGTGAGTATCAAGTTACAACCTAACATTTAGGAATAAGTGCAAAAAGGCAATTAAAACCAGAGAAGGGCCCAAAGCAAGACCTTTCAGTGCTGAGTCAGAAACCTGGGAATGATAAAGATTTCTGTGAGCTTCGCTCGTTGTGGGTTACTTAGTACTTCTATGGAACCGTTATTGTAGCAGCTAACAAGTGGTGTCACGTGTCTGAGTAAAATGAAACATCACAAATATCTAGGTGTCAATAACTTTAAATATGGAATAACTTCCCCTGTTTTATTGACATTTTTACTACAGGTTTTTTGATATCATGATCTCAAGATTTTTTTTTTTTTTTTCGGTACGCGGGCCTCTCACTGTTGTGGCCTCTCCCGTTGCGGAGCACAGGCTCTGGACGCGCAGGCTCATCAGCCGTGGCTCACGGGCCTAGCCACTCCGCGGCATGTGGGATCTTCCCAGACCGGGGCATGAACCTGTGTCCCCTGCATCGGTAGGCGGACTCTCAACCACTGCGCCACCAGGAAAGTCCTCAAGATTTTTAAAGAGCACTTTTACAGGGGTTCTCAAAGTGCCCACTGTCACAGTTTCTTGGCAAAATGTCAGAACAGCAAGAGCCGAACCTTTAAACCTGAGTTTCAGCCTACCCTAACCCTGCTTTTGCTAGTAACACAGAGCTTTAATTTACGGAGAGAAACCAAGCCCTTCAAAACATCATAGCTCTGGGAGGATCCCGTATGCCGCGGAGCAACTAAGCCTGTGAGCCACAACTGCTGAGCCTGAGCTCTGGAGCCCATGAGCCACAACTACTGAGCCCACGCGCCACAACTACTGACGCTCACGTGCCTAGAGACTGTGCTCCACAATAAGAGAAGCCATTGCAATGAGAAGCCTGCACACCGCTATGAAGAGTAGCCCTTGCTTGACACAACTGGAGAAAGCCTGCACGCAGCAATGAAGACCGCGTGTAGCCATAAATAAATAAATAAATAAATAAATTTATTTAAAAAAAATCATAGCTCAATTTGTTTCTGTCTTACAAACCAGCAATGTGTTTCTAAAACACACTGGTTGCCACTCAAGCCCTTCAAATGCAATTACTCTCCACTTTGTATAATCGATGCATTTCAGCCATGTTGACCGTAAAGCAATTCCTTTATAGAAACCATTAGTTTTTATGAATTTTTTTTTTATGAATTACGGTTTTCTCAGGGTATACGCCCAGTAGTGGGATTGCTGGGTCATATGGTAGTTCTATTTTTAATTTTTTAAGGAACCTCCATATTGGTTGTATCAATTTACTTTCCCACCAACAGTGCAGGAGGGTTCCCTTTTCATCACACCCTTTCCAGCATTTATTGTTTCTAGATTTTTTAATAATGGCCATTCTGACTGGTGTGAGGTGATACCTCATTGTAGTTTTGATTTGCATTTCTCTAATAATTAGTGATGTTGACCATCTTCTCATGTGCCTCTTGGCCATCAGTATGTCTTCTTTGGTGAAATGTCTACTTAGGTCTTCTGCCCATTTTTTAATTGAATTGTTTGGTTTTTTTTGATATTGAGCTCCATGAGCTGTTTATATGTTTTGGAGATTAATTCTTTGTCCGTTGTTTCATTTGCAAATATTTTCTCCCATTCTGAGGGTTGTCTTTTTGTCTTGTTTATCATTTCCTTTGCTGTGCAAATGCTTCAAGTTTAATTAGGTCCATTTGTTTATTTTTGTTATGTGGCACATATATACAATGAAATATTACTCAGCCATAAAAAGAAACTAAACTGAGTTATTTGTAGTGAGGTGGATTGACCTAGAGTCTGTCACACAGAGTGAAGTAAGTCAGAAAGAGAAAAACAAATACCATATGCTAACACATATATATGGAATCTAAAAAAAAAAAAGCTACTGATGAACCTAGTGGCAGGGCAGGAATAAAGATGTAGTCATAGAGAATGGATTTGAGTACACGGGGAGGGGGAGGAGGAAGTTGGGGCAAATTGAGAGTAGCATCGACATACATACACTACCGAATGTAAAATAGTTAGCTAGTGGGAAGCAGCAGCATAACACAGGGAGATCAGCTCGGTGCTTTGCAATGACCTAGAGAGGTGGGATAGGGAGGGTGGGAGGGAGGCTCAAGAGGAAGGGGATATGGGGATATATGTATGCATATGGCTGATTCACTTTGTTGTACAACAGAAACTAACACAGTATTGTGAAGCAATGATACTCCAATAAAGGTCTATTAAAAAAAAACTTTATGGACACTTAAATTTGAATTTCATATAATTCCCACATGTCATGAAATATTATTCTTCTTTTGATTTTTTTCAACCATTAAAAAATGTAAAAACTATTGTATGGCTCTGTAGTCAAAAAAAAAAAAAACACATCGTGGCCAGATTTAGTCCATGGGATAGAGTTTGTCAACCCCTGATCTAGATGGCACATTTTGTTTTCCCAGCTCCCAAAACTCTTTCTTCTGGGTCTGGATATTTTCAATGTCTTTTAGAGTTGGATTGCACAGTTACATATTTGAAGAAGGTGCAAACATGTAAAAGATTATTTTTTTCCGTTCATTAACCTGGACTTAAAAAAAAAAAATCCCACTTGTCCTTTGATTTTTTACTGGTGAATTTAGTCCATTTACATTAATTGTCATTATTGACATACTTGGACTTGTTCCTACTATCATTTCAGTTTATCTTTTCTATTTCCTTTTAGTCCTTCCTTACTTAAAAAATGGATGTCTATATTTCCCCCACAATAATATAAGACTTTAGCACACCCTTATTCCTTGGTCTTCTCCCATCCCATGATGTTGGTGACTTTTAATTCTGCCTTATTGTGGATATATTTTCTCTTTTTATCTAAACTTAGAGATGTCTAAAGAACAACAATAATATTTTTCAAGGAATTTTAGCATCTGTACTTCCTATATCTTTGTAGCTTCTCTTGTGGTTTCTTTCCTCTTTTTTAAATACTTCATCCCAAACAATTTTGCTTGGGTCTTGTGTCTGAAAGCTTCTGACGCCTGTATGTCTTTAGAGTATTTTTATCACATCCTCATTTTTTGAAAGCAGTTTGACTGGATACAAAGTTCTAAGTTATTTTCCTTTAATATTTTGAAAATACTATTCCAATGTCCTTTCCTTTTTTAGGCTTGCAGTTTCACTGTTGCAACATTTATTACAAGGTCCTGGTAGTGATCTTTTAAAATTATTAATATTGAGATATGATTCATATACCATAAAATTCACCCTTTCAAACCACAATTCAGTGATTTCTAGCATATTCACAAAATTATGCAACTATCACCACTCTCTAATTCCAGAACATTTTTATCATGCAAAAAAGAAACCCTTTACTTATTAGCAGCCAATCCCTGCTTCCTCCTACCCCCAGCCTCCAGCAACCACTAATCTAATTTCAAAACGACTATGTTGGGACTTCCCTGGTGGTCCAGTGGTAAAGAATCCGCCTTACAATGCAGGGGACATGGGTTCCATCCCTGGTCAGGGAACTAAGATCCCACATGCCACGGGGCAACTAAGCCCGAGCGCCACAACTACTGAGCTCACATGCCTCAAACTACAGAGCCCACGTGCTGTGGAACCCGCATGCCACACGCCACAACCAGAGAGAAGCCCGCGTGCTGCAATAAAAAGTTCCCGCATGCCTCAGTGAAGATCCCGCGTGCCACAACTAAGACCCAATGCAGCCAAAAATAAATTAATAAATAAGTAAATAAAATAATTTAAAAATCTTAAAAAAAAAAGACTATTTTTTTGCCTATCTGGACATTACATATCCAGAAAACCATGCTCATTCTCCACCCCATTAAACGACCTCTCAGATCAAGTCTTTACCATCTTTTCCTCTTAGGAGTTGTATTGTGTCTCAGTCCTAAGCCCCAGCACCTCAGAATGTGACCTTATTTGGAAAAAGGGTCATTGCAGATTGGGCCCTAATCCAATATGACTGGTGTCCTTATAAAAAGGGGGGATTTGGGTACAGTTAGTCACACACAGAGGGAAGACGATGTTAAGATGCAGGGTGAAGATGGCCTTGTGACTGGAATCTACGAGCCGAGAAACACCAAAGATTGCAGCAAACCCAAGAAGCTGGAAGAGGCAAGGAGCCCAGGAGCCCTTAGAGGAAGCACGGCCCTGTGGCACCTTGATCTTGATTTCTGGCTTCCAGAACTGTGAGAGTACATTTCTGTTGGTTTAGCAACTCAGTTTTTTGGTTATGCAGCCACAGGACAGGAGACCCTTCTCAGACTGTCCTCCTCCAGCGGGGTCCTGGGGGAAGCAGCGGGAGAGCAGCTGCTCTGCTCATGTCTCACAAGCACTGGGCTTTGGGGCCCTCCTGATTCTACCTGGGGACACCTGGACCAGAAGTGTGGGGCCCCTCAGGCGCAGGGAGCAGGCAGGCACTGCTGGTCCAAAGGTGGTGGTGGGCAGAGGCCAAAGAGGAGCTCACCGCTCCCCTGTTCTTACCTCCAAGCCCACGGGCTGCTTCTGTGCCAGAAGATTCAAACAGCCCTGTCACCCAGGATACCCTGTCACCCAGGTGTGCTCACAGGTTGTCCCTTTGCCTCTCCAGCTTTTCCAGGGTTGATCAGGGGAGGAAACCAGGGCTGTGCTAATGCTACATCTTGGTCTGAACAATCCCACCCACCCATCATATGTATATATTTTTGTTGTTGGGCATTTTCTCTGTACCAGGTCATGTGCCAGGCACTGGATATATACGAGGTAAAAATACAAGATATGCCAGCCTTCAGGTTGCCCACAGCCTGGTGAGGGAGCCAGGAACACGTTTCAAGAATAGAAAGTAAACCAGTCACTCCCCGCTCACACTCTGGATTAAATCTCTTAGCTGCCCCTGCCTTTGGCCCCAGCGGTGTTCCATGCACCCCTCGTTCCCGGCATGCTAGCCCCTGGCCTTTCCTCAGTTCCTTGAACATATGCCAAGTGATGGAGGTAAGAGAAGACATTGTTTTAATTTTATAGATTAATTGAAACCCAGAGGGGTTACATAATGCACCTCAAATAACTCACCTGAGGGATACTGAAGAGGGATTGAAACTCAGGCCATTTGTGGGGTGGAAATGGTTGGTTAACAACACCCCCTGCCCCGCCCCAATATCATTCCCCTCTTCTTTGATAACAGAAGCTTGAGCTTTATCTAGGCACACTGCCACCTGCTTCCCTGGAAACCTTGTGTGGCTGTGTAGCTCCCTAAGCCCTGGGTATATGAGACACAAATCAAGGTGTGTGTAGTTCTTCCAGGAAATCTCCTGCAAAGGATGGGGGTCTGCCCTCTTCCCATGCCTCCTCGTTCATCTTGCCACTTGGAACACAGACTGGATAGCCTGGACCATGAGGATGGGACCACACTCTAGAGGTGGTAGAGCAAGAGCTGGAAAAAGCTTGGTTACCCAACAGCTTTGCCAAGTAGCCCTAGAGGGTCTGCTTTGAACTTCAATGTGAGAAAGAAACGTCCATCTTGTTTTAGCCTCTGTTATATATTTTTTTAACTCTTATTGGCAGTCAGGGTGGGCTTCATGGGTACACCACTTTGCAGTGGCCCAGGCTCCCCAACTTAGAAGGGGCCCCTCCCCTTGGTTGACTGCTCTGCTGTTGCCATCTTGAAATTCTTAATGATTTTGAACAAGGGGCTCTGTTTTTTCATTTTGAACAGGGTCCTGAACATTCTGTAGCCGGTTCTGTTTGCAGCTGAACTGAATCCTAAACAATACAGTCTGACTCTGAAGCTCATACTCTTGCTGCTCCCTGGACAACTGTCCTCTGGGTTACCCAGGTCTAAGATCAACCTTCTGTGTCTGAAGTGTAGGGAACATGGGTTGTTTTTGCCTCTTATCGTCCATTGGCCTTTCCATTAGAAGGACCCCCAATTTCCTTTGTATTTGTGGGTTTGGGAGGGGCGACCTCACCCCAACTTCAGGGCTGGGAATCTGAAGTAGGCCCAAGACAATCAATGTTTTCCATCCCCTGGTCATAGGGTTGATTCAGGATGGGGACAGTGACCCACTTGCAGCCAATGACAGGCAGACCTAGAACTTTTTTTTAATTGAAGTATAGTTGCTGTACAATGTTATATAATTTATAGCTGTACAGTATAGTGATTCACAATTTTTAAAGGTTATACTCCATTTATAATTATTATAAAATATTGGTTATATTCCCTGTGTCATAAAATATACCCTTGTAGCTTATTTTATTCCTAATAATTTGTACCTCTTAATCCCCTACCCCTATATCACCCCTCCCCTGTCCCTCTCCCCACTGGTAACTGCTAGTTTGTTCTCTATATCTGTCTGCTTCTTTTTTGTTATATTCACTAGTTTGTTGTATTTTTTAGATTCCTCATGTAAATGATATTCTATTTGTCTTGTATCAAAAGTATTTGTCTTTCTCTTTCTGACGCATTTCACTTAGCATAATGCCCTCTAAGTCCATCCATGTTGCTGTAAATGGCAAAATTTCATTCTTTTTTATGACTGAGTAATATTCCATTGTATATACATACCACCTCTTCTTTATCCATTCATCTGCTGATGGACACGTAGGTTGCTTCCATGTCTTGGCTGTTATAAATAATGCTGCTATGAACATTGGGGCACATGGGCAGACCCAGACCTTTCGTTTCATCTGTAGAGAAAAGGATCTCCAACAAGGATGCAGAGAAGCTAAAACCTGAGGACACCTTTTAAGCCCCTGCATGAAGTTTTCTCTCCACCTGGTCCCCGACCTTGACTTTCCAGTTACTAGAACCAATAAACTCCACATCCACCACTAACACCACTATCTTTTTCTTTAAAGCCATTTAAATTGTATTTTCTGTCACTTGCAATGGCAAAAGTCTCAATTAACTCAGAAAATTTTCACAGAGGGAAACCTTCACACTAATGTCTTAATGAAAATATTAACAGGACTATCAGCTTTGCAGGGTTTTGATGTTTTGTTTTGTTTCTCAGCCACTTTAACACAGCAAATCATGTTTGGGAAAGTGATCAAGATGCCTTTTAGGACCCGGGCAGCTAAGAGTCTATCTAGACTCTCCTGCCTCCATATCACAGTGGAATAAAGAGTCTGTTTACCTAGAGTGTACTTTTAGGTCTTTAAGAAGGATGCTCAGAGGTACACCAGATAAAAGATAAGTACAATGAACAGCATAAAAATTATCTATCAATTTTATTAACCATTTCTGCCATCCTCAAGAGGATAGGAAACTGGAAAATATCACAATTTTGACTTCTCTAAAATGTTTAGTCTCAAGTTGATATAATTCATAGAGCCAGTAAAATTCAATCTCTTTTGTGTGTCTGTGATAAAGTATATATAACATAAAATTTACCATTTTAACCATTTTTAAGTGTACAATTCAGTGACAGTAAATACTTTCACAGCATCTATAACCATCACCATTATCTATTTCCTAAACTTTATCATTATCCTAAACAGAACTCAGTCTTTATACTCTACTATTTTAAAATTACTACAAAGAACACTGATACAAGACAAACTTGATCCAACTGGGAAACGTTTCTATTTTAATAGGTTGACTCCTTCCTAAACACTGTGATAGCAAACCTATATTCATGCCAGAACTCTGGAAGCATTCACATAAGTAGGTAAAAGGTTTTCAGATGTTAATAATCTAAGATGCGTCTTAGAGCTAGAATTTGAATCTGTCATTCCTAATTTCTTTTCTTTTTTTAATTAATTAATTTATAATTTATTTTTGGCTGTGTTGGGTCTTTGTTGCTGCACGCAGGCTTTCTCTAGTTGTGGCTAGTGGGGGCTACTCTTCGTCGCAGTGCGTGGGCTTCTCATTGCAGTGGCTTCTCTTGTTGCGGATCACGGGCTCTAGGTGAGCGGGCTCAGTAGTTGTGGTTCACGGGCTCTAGAGCACAGGCTCAGTAGTTGTGGCGCGTGGGCTTAGTTGCTCTGCGGCATGTGGGATCTTCCTGGACCAGGGCTCAAACCCGTGTCCCCTGCATTGGCAGGCAGATTCTTAACCTCTGTGTCACCAGGGAAGTCCCTGTCATTCCTAATTTCTTACTCTCTATAACATTTTACTGTCTTGCCCAGTGGGTTAATAAATTAAAAATTGTATTAAAACTTATAAATCCAAGATGTACCCTGTATTAACATCTCCCCTCATAAAATAATTATTTAAAAGGGAATCTGTATGGAATCACTGTTGTAAACTTTAACATCTTTTCTCTCTAGTTATAGTTCAAAGAACATCATGTTTTCAACATGTTTTCAAGTTTTCCCCCTTACAATTGTAAAGAGACTGATACAACAAATATGTTTTGCTTAGTGGAGAGGTTGGCAAAACATAAATAAAAGGATATGACAGTCTTTCTTCCTATTAATCCGTGGCTTGAAGCCTTTGAAATAACTTGAACAGTGGTTGGTATTGTGTGATATGGTGACCCCCAAATGCCTGTCAGTTCGCTGGCATGCCATTTTTCAACAGCACCGTGTAATTATGGTGGGCTTTATTGACGTAATAAATGTGAGAGCACAGGTGGTATCCATTTCCATCTGTTTAATTGAAGAAATGAAAGATCTTGTAATATGGAGTTGACATGGAGAATTTGTCAAGCCACAATAAAATTTTGCAATAGCTGTGACCTTGGGGTCAGAAAATGACTGATCAAGAGGAAAAAATTTTTATGATATAGAAGTGACTATACTGACTTATTTTATTCTTAGCCATGAGGCTGGTGGAGAGAATGAACTGCTTCCCACCACCGTCTGTTCTAAAGCTGAGTAGGAAACCCTATACAAATATTGTCTGATGTCATAAGCTATCATTAAATAATAAAATATGGTCAACCTCTATTTCAAGAATGCTGAAGAAAAAGCGAAGAGTCCTGGAATTCTACTACACTAGGTAGCCCTTTTAAGCTGACATCAGTGTGCACAAACACTAAGACATGAAGAAAACGCATCAGTGATTTTCTTTGAAACAGTACATGAGGCCACATACAGATAATTTTTCTCATACAACTCAAGATGTAAATATCAAAAGAACATTTAATTTAAGGGCAAAACATAAAAAGTTGTGCAAATTCCAAGGATCTTTTTTAAAATTTTTACTTTATATTGGACTACAGTTGATTTACAATGTTGCGTTAGTTTCAGGTGTAACCAAGGATCTTTTTTTAAAAAAAAAATGCTGACTGCTTTTGATCAATGAATTGGAACAGAACTTTGTGCCTTCTGTTCATTGCCTCTCCGTCTTAGCTGTGGTAAGAATTAAATGACAGATGGCAAAGAAAACTTTGGTGTGTCTTTAAAGGTGATTCATGCTGGGAAAACTCGAATTTAAACAACAGATAATAATATGTGTTATAAGGGGACTTTTTTCTCCTCCTCTTCCACTAACCAGAACTTTTAGGATGGTATAGAAATTTCTGGAAGTTCTGTGCAGACTTGAAGTGTTGGGTTTTCCAATGCCGAGAAGTTCACAGTTGTCTGGCTCATAGTTTCAACAAGAACAATGAGGAAATTTGAGGTTCACTTAAAAAAAATAATGGCGGGGCTTCCCTGGTGGCGCAGTGGTTGAGCGTCCGCCTGCCGATGCAGGGGACGCGGGTTTGTGCCCCGGTCCGGGAAGATCCCACATGTCGCGGAGCGGCTGGGCCCGTGAGCCATGGCCGCTGAGCGTGCACGTCTGGAGCCTGTGCTCCGCAACGGGAGAGGCCCGCGTAACGCCAAAAAAAAAAAAAAAAAAA
>RJWK010063635.1:0-12512 GCA_004363435.1 Platanista minor | reverse complement strand
TTAGTGAAATAAGTTAAACAGAAAAAGAGAAGTACTCTATGTTTTCAATTATATATGGAAAAAACACAAAACAAAGGAACAAATATAATAAAACAGAAACAGACTTGCAGATAGAGTAGACCAACTAGTGGTTGCCCAAGGGGAGAGGCATGGGGTGATGAAATAGGTAAAGTGGATTAAGAGGTACAAACTACCAGTTATAAAATAAATTAGTCACAGGGATGTAATGTACATCACAGAGAATATAGTCAATATTTTATAATAACTCTTTATAGTGTGAAATCTATAAAAATATTGAATCACAGTGCTATACACCTGAAACTAATATAATATTGTAGGTGAACTATTCTTCAATGAAAAAAAAAAAAAAGAAGAAGAGATTAAGACACAGAAGAAGGACCATGTAAAGACACTGGAAGAATATGGTCATCTGCAAACCAAGGAGAGTGGTCTTAGAGGAAACCCTGCTGACAGCTTAATCTTGGACTTCTGACCCTCAGAACTGTGATAACATACATTCTGTTGTTTAAGCCACCCAGTCAGTGGAACTTTGTTATGGAAAGACTAAAAAATCTAATAGCTCAAGAACATTTTCTCATATCTGAAAGATATGAATGTCCAAATTAAAAAGTCACCAATGCTGGATCTTCCCTAGTGGTCCAGTGTTTAAGACTCCATGCTTCCACTGTGGGGGCATGTGTTTGTTCCCTGGTTGGGGAACTAAAATCCCACATCCTGCACAATACGGCCAAAGACAAACAAAATAAAAAAAAAAAAAAAAAAAAAAAGTTAATTATTGCCAACTCTGTGAATGAAAAAATTTTAAAAAGATTATGACAAGGAACATCATGAACCTTCATAACACTTTAAATAAAAGAGAAACTCCAAAAGCTACCTGAGTGAGAGCACATGCAAAGGATGGATTAGGAATTAGAATTTCACATGACTTCTGAAAAGTAATACTGGGATCAAGAAGACAAGCAAGAAATTACCTTTAAAATCTGAGAGACAGTGATATCTAAATAAGAATTCTTTACCAATCCAAGTTAGTAGTCAAGTATGTGGGCAAAATAAAGATATTTTAGATGTGTAAAACCTCAACAAATTCACTTTCAATAAACCTTTTATACATAAATTACTAGACACTCCATCAGAAACAGAAGTAAACTAAGAAGGCTGTGGGAGGTAGGAAGTAGAGAATTAAACATGGCAAAAAATTGAATATATTGCACAAATGCTAATGAGGGATGAAATGTTCTCAGCAGGCCTAGGACTAAAGCAATCTAGGTCAAAAGAAAATATGGAGGACGTTAGTAGAGTATCTAACAGGTTTGAATATATTGAAATGATCTTGTACTATAAGAAGATAATTTAGAAATTAAGTGATGATAGTTCATTAAAAAAACAAACAAATGAAAATAATATCAGTTATTAATTGCAGGTAAAATCATCGGCTGTAAAAGAAAGAAAATATGACCATGATTCTGTTCTGAATAATATTTACATAATCATGATCATGTAAGAACTCATTATGATACAAAGATGTTGAGAGGATAGGGGAAGAGATGGGGGAAGGTTGTTTGTGTTTAGGGATGGGATACCATATGAAAGTTTATTCTTAAGAATTATAAGAAGAAACTGAAAGACAAAATGCAAACCTGAAAAAATTGAGGAAAATAAAGAATTTAATTTAGTGGAGGTGGGATGGGACCAGCACCCCTGAGGGGCAGCTGGAGGAGTGGAGGGGTTCCCACACTTGGAGGGGCCCACTCATGGTAAGGGGATCAGCAGGGACGAGGACAAATCTTAGGAGGATCAGGAGATCAGAGGTGAATATGGCAGGGTCTCCCCCACCTGGTCGGGTCCCGGTGAGCCAGCTTGTGTCCCAGGCTGAACCTCCACCCTCCGGGGCCCCCTCAAGCCACACGGGTCCAGAGCCTAAGCTCTCTCTGAGCCTTTTCCAGCTGCTTGGGCCCTGAGCCTAAGGCCCCACACACAGGCAAGGTCTTTTCTGGCCACATGGGTCTTAAGCATAAGCCCCTCTCCCCAGGGCCTTTTCTGGCAGTATAGGTCCTGAGCCTAAGCCCAACATTCTTCCCACTGCCAAGGCCTTTCCCAGCTGTAGGATCCTGAGTCTAAGCACCACCCACCCAAAAGTCTTTTCCGGCAGCATGGGTACTGAGCCTAAGCACCCCCCAGCCAAGGCCTTTTCCAGGCCTGAGCTCCATCTCTCACCCCCCAACTGCTGCCAAGGCCTTTTCCAGCCTTTATTTTTCTTTCTGTTTTTTTTTTTTTTTTTTTTTTGCTATTTGTGGTTCTGTTCTGCTTTGTTGTTGTTGTTTCAATTTTATTCTTATCTTTTCTAATATATTTTTTATTTTTTAAATTTTTTTTTTATTCTTTGTTATTGTTCTGTTCCTTTTAGTTTGTTGCTTTTTTTTTTTCTTTTTTGCCATGCCACATGGCTTGTGGGGTCTTGGTTCCCAGGCCAGCTCTCTGTCCTGAGCTGCTGTGGTGGGAGAGCTGAATCCAGACCAATGGACTAACAGAGAACCATAGACCCCAGAGAATATTAATTTATGTGAGCTCACCTGAAGGTCCTCATCTCAGCACTAAGACCCAGCTATATCCAACTGTCTGCAAACTCCAGTGCTGGATGCCTCAGGCTAAATCAGTGAGACATGAACACAACCCGAGCCATCAAAAAACTGAGACAACAACAACAAAAATATGTTACATATGAAGGAGCAAGGTAAAAACCTACAAGACCGAATAACTGAAGAGGAAATAAGTAATCTACCTGAAAAATAATTTGGAGTAATGATAGTAAAGATGACCCTTAATCTTGGAAATACAGTAGAGGCATCAACTAAGAAAATGCAAGAAATGTTTAACAAGGACATAGAAAAACTAAAGAACAAACAAACAGTGATGAACAACTCAATAACTGAAATGAAAAATACACCAGAAGGATTTAAGAGTAGAATAACTGAAGCAGAAAAATGAATAAGTGAGCTGGAAGATACAATGGTAGAAATAACTGCTGAGGAGCTGAATAAAGAAAAAAAAAAAAGAAAAAAGAAAACAAATGAGTACACTCTCAGAGATCTCTGTGACAACATTAAACACACCAAAATTCATATTATATAGGGGTATTAGAAGAAGAAGAGAAAGAGAAAGGGTCTGAGAAAATATTTGAAGAGATTATAGTCAAAAACTTCCCTAACATGGGAAAGGAAATAGCCACCCAAGTCCAGAAAGTAGAGAATCAAATACAGGTAAACCCAAGGAGAAACATGCCATGACACATACTAATCAAACTAAGAAAAAATAAACACAAAGGAAAAATATTAAAAGCAGCATGGGAAAAAACAACAAATAATATACAAGGGATTACCTATAAGGTTATCAGCTGATTTTTCAGCAGAAGCTCTGCAGGTCAGAAGGGAGGGGCAGGATATATTTAAAGTGATAAAAGGGAAAAACCTACAACCAAGATTACTCTACCCAGACAGAATCTCATTCAGGTTTAACTGAGAACTCAAAAACTTTACAGACAAGCAAAACCTAAGAGAATTCAGCATCACCAAACCTGCTTTGCAACAAAAGTTAAAGGAACTTATATAGGTGGAAAACACTAGAGAAGAAAAAGACCCACAAAAACAAACCCAAAACAATTAAGAAAATGGTAATAGAAACATACATATCGATAATTACCTTGAATGTAAATGGACTAAATGTGCCAAACAAAAGACACAGACTGGCTGAATGCATACAAAAACAAGATACATGTATCTGCTAGAGACCCACTTTGGACCTAGGGACACATATAGACTAAAAGTGAGGGATGGAAAAAGATATTACATACAAGTGGAAATCAAAGGAAAGCTGGAGTAGCAATACTCACATCAAGTAAAATAGATTTTAAAATAAAGACTGTTATAAAAGACAAGAAAGGTCACTACATAATGATCAAGAGATCAATCCAAGAAGATATGACAATTATAAATATTTATACACCCAACATAGCACCTCAATACATAAGGCAAATAAAAAGAAACAAAATTGAGTTATTTGTAGTGAGGTGGATGGACCTAGAGTCTGTCATACAGAGTGATGTAAGTCAGAAAGAGAAAAACAAATACAGTATGCTAACACATACATATGGAAACTTAAAAAAAAAAAAGTTTATGAAGAACATAGGGGCAGGTCAGGAATAAAGACGCAGACATAGAGAATGGACTTGAGGACACAGGGAGGGGGAAGGGCAAGCTGGGAGGAAGTAAGAGAGTGACATTGACATATATACACTACCAAATGTAGGACAGATAGTGGGGGAAGCAGCCACATAGAAAGGGGAGATCAGCTTGGTCCATTTTGACCACCTAGACGGGTGGGATATGTAGGGTGGGAGGAAGGCACAAGAGGGAGAGGATATGGGGATATATGTATACGTATAGCTGACTCACTTTGTTATAAAGAAGAAACTAACACACCATTGTAAAGCAATTTTACTCCAATAAAGATGTTTAAAAAATACATAAGGCAAATGCTAACAGCCATAAAATGAGAAATTGACAGTAACACAGTGATAGTGGGGGACTTTAACACCCTACTTATAGCAATGGACAGATCATCCAGATAGAATATTAATAACGAAACACAAGCTTTATATGACACAATAAACCAAATAGACTTAATTGATACTTATAGGAGATTACAACTGAAAGTGAAAAAATACACTTTCTTCTCCAGTGCTCACAGAAAATTCTCGAGGATAGATCACATCTTGGGTCACAAGTCAAGCCTCAGTAAATTGAGGATAATTGAAATCATATAAAGCATCTTTTCTGACCACAATGTTATGAGATTAGAAATCAAATACAGGAGAGAAAAAAACCTGCAGAAAAACACAAACACTTAGAGGCTAAACAGTACACTGCTAAATAACAAAGAGATCACCAAAGAAATCAAAGAAGAATTAAAATAAAATACTTAGAAACAAATGACAGTGAAAACATGATGACCCAAAACACATGTGATGCAGCAAAGGCAGTTCTAAGAGGGAAGATTACAGCAATAAAATCCTACCTCAAGAAACAAGAACAATCTAACCTTACACCTAAAGCAACTAGAAAAAGAAAAACAAAATAAAACAAAACAAAACAAAATATAATAGAAGGAGAGAAATCATAAAGATCAGAGTAGAAATAAATGAAATAGAAGTAAAGAAAAAAAGAGCAAAGATCAATACAAATATAAGTTTGTTCTATGAGAAAATAAATAAAATTGATAAATCTTTAGCCAGACTCATCACGAAAAAAAAGGGAGATGATTCAAATCAATAAAATTAGAAATAAAAAAGAAGACATTACAACTGAAATACCAAGGATCCTAACAGACTACTACAAGCAACTATATGCCAATAAAATGAACCTGAAAGAAATGGACAAATTCTTAGGAAGGTACAACTTACCAAGACTGAACCAGGAAGAAATAGAAAATATAAACAGACTAATCATAAGTAATGAAATTGAAGCTGTAATTAAAATTCTTCAAGAAAAAAAGTCCAGGACCAAATGGCTTCACAGGTGAATTCTATCAAATATTTAGAGAAGAGTTAACACCTATCCTTCTCAAACTCTTCCAACAAATTGCAGAGGGAGGAACACTTCCAAACTCGTTCTACAAGGCCACCATCACATTGATATGAAAAGCAGACAAAGATATCACAACAAAAGGAAAATTACAGACCAATATCACTGATGACCATAGAGGCAGAAATACTCAACAAAATATTAGCAAGCAGAATCCAACAATACATTAAAAGGATCATACAATACGACCAAGTGGGATTTATCCCAAGGATGCAAGAATTCTCCAATATACACAAATCAATCAAAACAATAAACCACATTAACAAATTAAAGAATAAAAACCATATGATCATAGAAATAGATGCAGAAAAATCTTTTATCAAAATTCAACACCATTTATGAAAAAAACTCTCCAGAAAGTGGGCATACAGGGAACCTACCTCAACATAATAAAGGCCATATATGACAAACTCACAGTAAACATCATTCTCAATGGTGAAAAACTGAAAGCATTTCCACTAAGATCAGGAACAAGACAAGGATGTCCACTGTCACTACTCTTATTCAACAGAGTTTTGGAAGTGCTAGCCATGGCAATCAGAGAATAAAAAGAAATAAAAGGAATCCAAATTGGAAAAGGAGAAATAAAACTGTCATTGTTTGCAGATGACATGATACTATACATAGATAATCCTAAAGATGCCACCAGAAAACTACTAGACCTAAATCAATGAATTTGGTAACATAGCAGGATACAAAATTAATGCACAGAAATCTCTTGCATTCCTATACACTAACAATGAAAGATCAGAAATAGAAATCAAGGAAGCAATCCTATTTACCACTGCAGCAAAAAGAATAAAATACCTAGGGATAAACCTACCTAAGGAGACATTATACCTGTACTCAGAAAACTATAAGATACTGATGAAGGAAATTAAAGATGATACAAACAGATGGAGAGATTTACTATGTTCTTGGATTGGAAGAATCAATATTGTGAAAATGACTATAACTACCCAAAGAAATCTACAGATTCAGTGTAATCCATATCAAATTACCAATGGCATTTTTCAAAGACTAGAACAAAAAAAAAAAATTACAATTTGTATGGAAACAGAAAATACCCCAAATAGCCAGAGCAATCTTGAGAAAGAAAAATGAACCTGGAAGAATCAGGCTCAATGACTTCACACTACACTACAAAGCTACAGTAATCAAGACAGTATGGTACTGGCACAAAAACAGAAATATAGATCAATGGTACAGGATAGAAAGCCCACAGATAAACCCACACACCTATGGTCACCTAATCTATGACAAAGGAGGCAAGAATATACAATGGAGAAAAGACAGCCTCTTCAATAACTGGTCCTGGGAAAACTAGACAGCTACATGTAAAAGGATGAAATTAGAACACTCCCTAACACCATACACAAACATAAAATCCAAATGGATTAAAGACCTAAATGTAAGACTGTACAATATAAAACTCTTAGAGGGAAACATAGGATAAGCAACCTTTGACATAAATCAGAGCAAGATCTTTTTGACACACCTCCTAGAGTAATGAAAATAAAAACAAAAATAAACAAATGGAACCTAACTAAACTTATAAGCTACAGCACAGCAAAGGAAACCATAAGCAATTTGAAAAGACAACCATCAGAATGGGAGAAAATATTTACAAACAAAGCAACTGACAAAGGATTAATCTCCAAAATATACAAAAATCATGTGCTGCTCAAAGTCAAAAAAACAAACAGCACAACCCCAAAATGGGCAGAAGACCTGAATAGACATTTCTCCAGAGAAGACATACAGATGGCCAAGAGGCACATGAAAGGATGCTCAACATCACTATTTATTACAAAAATGCTAATCAAGCTACATTGAGGTATCACATCACACAAGTCAGAATGGCTATCATCAAAAATTCTACAAAAAATAAATGCTAAACAGGGTGTGGAGAAAATGAAAACCTCTTGCACTGTTGGTGGGAATGTAAATTGATACAGCCATTATGGAGAACAGTATGGAGGCTCCTTAAAAAACTAAAATTAGAACTACCATATGACCCAGCAATTGTACTACTGGGCATATAACGTGAGAAAAATCATAATTCAAAAAGACACGTATTCCAATGTTCATTGCAGCACTATTTACAATAACCAGGACATGAAAGCAGCCTAAATGTCTACTGACAGACAAATGGATTAAGAAGATGTGGTACATATATATAATTGAATATTACTCAGTCATAAAAAGGAACAAAATTGGGTCATTTGTAGAGATGTGGATGGCCCAGAATCTGTCATACTGAGTAAAGTTAGTCAGAAAGAGAAAAACTAATATCATATGTTTATGCATATATGTGGAATCTAGACAAATGGTACAGATAAACCTATTTGCAGGGCAGGGATAGAGACTAAGACGTAGGTAATGGATGTGTGGACACAGGGGTGAAAGGGAGGGTGAGATGAATTGGGAGATTAAGATTGATATATATTCACTATCATGTGTAAAATAGTTAGCTAGTGGGAACCTGCTGTATAGCACAGGGAGCTCAGCCCTGTGCTCTGTGGTTACCTACATGGGTGGGATGAGGTGTGGGAGGGAGGTCCAAGAGGGAGGTGATATATGTATACATATAGCTGATTCACTTTGTTGTACAGCAGAAGCTAACACAACATTATAAAGCAATTATACTCGAATATAACTATCTAAATAGAATTTAATTTAGAAATTGAAGTTAAATACCAAAAAAAAGAGCTTAGAAATTTTAAAATGTTAACCACTTAGGAAATGGATCATGATGAGGAACAGGCAGAAGATAATTATTTCCATGTAAATATTCTTTTTTTTTTTTTTACATCTTTATTGGAGTATAATTGCTTTACAATGGCGTTAGTTTCTGCTTTATAACAAAATGAATCAATTATACATATACATATGTTCCCATATCTCCTTCCTCTTGAGTCTCCCTCCCTCCCACACTCCCTATCCCACCCATCCAGGTGATCACAAAGCACCGAGCTGATCTCCCTGTGCTATGCGGCTGCTTCCCACTAGCTATCCACTTCACGTTTGGTAGTGCACATATGTCCATGCCACTCTCTCACTTTATCACAGCTTACCCCTCCCCCTCCCCATATCCTCAGGTCCATTCTCTAGTAGGTCTGTGTCTTTATTCCTGTCTTGCTCCTAGGTTCTTCACGACATTTTATTTTTTCTTAGATTCCATATATATGTGTTAGCATATGGTATTTCTCTTTCTGACTTACTTCACTCTGTATGACAGACTCTAGGTCCACTGCAGCTCTATTTACAATAGCCAGGAGATGGAAACAACCTAAGTGTCCATGTAAAAATTCTTAACGAACTATTTGAATTTTTAAATATATACATGCATAACATTGGTAAACAATTAAAACAACAAGCCTAATTGTTCCAACACCATTTACCGAATATTTTTTCTATTCTCTACTGTCTTTGATGTAGCCAATCACATATTAAATTATTATTTAGAATGTTCTTTTTTGGGTTATTTATACTGTTTTATTATCATCTTTTATTATTACATGAACATCAAAGTATATTCAATATCATGATTTCACAAAAGAGTTTAATATTGGACAAAACTAGGGCTCCATCAGAATTTTCTCAAGTTCTTATTTGATATCCTTAGGTAAAACAATTTGTCATTTTTTCTTTTTTTTTTAAAGAAGAAGAAAATCAGTTAATCTAGTGATCATTTAGCTGGAAACCTAATATTCTCTGATTTTTTAAACCTTATGTACATTGCTGATTCTTGATTTTTCCAAGGATAAGACATCAATTTTCATCCATTTTCTCTGTTCCTGCCTTCAAATTTCAGTGTACTATAAATATAAGTTGCCACAGCTTCATCAAGTGGTTATACCCAAATGCACAATAGTCACCTTCAACTAGTGTTAATGACAAAGTAATTCTATTTGTTTAATAAAATCCCTGCATCACTTACTCCAATCATTTACCAACTTCTTAATTCTCACAAACAATATCTTGTCTCTGTTACTCAATGTTAATTGCACTTCCTCATATTCATGTATATCTTTGAATGCTCAACTGTTTTCCATTTTCTTTTTTCATATGTATGCTACCTCTCTTCTCAAAGATTGACCCTTTTACTTTTCACTTTATTCTTCTACAATTAATGCCATGTAAATGTTAAAAAATGAAATATCAATGTCCTTCTATTTGTTATATAATTTATTTCAGAAAATAAGCAGCAAAAATCAAATCTACAAAAGTTGAGTAACAGATCCAATATTTAGAAAATGAATTTGTCAAAGAGGTAAACAAATTGTAAAATCCTAAATGTGGCTTCTACAGTTCTGCAACATTTGGACCACGGCAACTTGGAAGGTGATGAGAACACCTCACTTTCATAGCACTGCCAGCAGGCAACGTTAGCTTAGAATAGCTTGAAATCAACAATTTCACACATGTTGTATGAAAGACTGAATTCTGCACATGAAAGGTAATTTAGAGCTGGGATAAGCATATAAAGACTAGAATTGAAATATGTAATATGAAAAAATAAAGAAATTTGTAATATGGGAACTCATTGATGTGTAAAAGTAAGATGGAAATATGCGTGATAATATAGTTATAATGAGCTATAATTATTATTATAAAATATGCCTTATATATCTACATTTAACCTTTAATTTCTTTCTCTTTCATAATGTCAGCCCCATCATGTAAATGTATTTAAGCCTTCTCATTGAATCTACCATGAAGAAGTAATTATCTCTGTTTTGATATTGCACTAGAATTCCACTTCAATGACACGTTGAACAGGTGGTCCTTATGGCCAAATTAAAGTGGGCCTAAAATATTGGGTTGAACATTAAGAGCAAAAATCATACATATAGTTATTTAAACACGAGTGTAAAAACAAGGCAGGGCTTCAAGAAATGCTTCTTGCCATTTGACAATTTATCCACATCAAAAATGTTCATTTGAACTCATGTAAACATGGACTTTAGTTCTCTTGCAAAGATTCCAGTTAAATTTTCAGAAAAGGAGAGAGTAAAATAATAGAGCCGTACAACTTTCATATATTTTAGGACCTTACCTGCAAGGCTTTTCTTTGGGCCTATTATAAGATCTTTACTAGGTAAAACTAATTTACCTGAGACCCTAAAATATAAGGCTATGCTATTTTCACAGTTGATTTGTAAGGTTCCTGTGCACTAAGAGCTGAGATTGCCTGTCATATTTATTCCACTTTTAGCTGGAAAAACTCAGGTTAGTCAGTAGCTCAATCACTCTCACTGAAGTAAAGTAGCTCAAAATTTGTTTTCTATTTTTATTTTTACACTCCTATCTTTATTTTTCCCTTTAAATTCTTCCAGGGTCAAAATCTAGACCTACCTTACACAATGTAAGTAAGTTTAAAATGTTGTTTCACAAACATCTCCAACACATAGGGTTACTTTCTGTAATTATGAACTAGAAGCAGATTAATAGGAGGTTTTATGTTTCTTCATCATATGTACTCTAAAAGGCTTACCTCAAAAATCTTGTCCTGATAAAAAGAATAATGTCTTGGCATATGTGAATCATGACCATATCCACAGATGCTTGTGTATAATTGGATTTAAGTAAAATTATTAAACTGAGTACGTGAATGAAATAAATATCATAGAGACACCCTGAATATGACTTTAAGCAAAGTAGCACTGCCCTGCTGTGCTGGGAACTACAGCTGATAAAGAGTATGGGCACTCTTTATAACAAATCTTTACGCAGCCCTTTATTTATTAATTATTTATAGGCTTCCTACTTCCAGAGACTGCTTATAAAAAAGACCTATAGCAGTAAAAGTATTAAAATAAGATAATGAAGAATAAGAATGCAGTGAAAACATATCTGGATTACGAAGATTTGTAAAGAGAATAAAAAAAGTCAGAGAGGATCTATTGTGCTAGAAACCCTAGGCTAAATGTATGGAATCACACATTTAATTCAGGGTCTCCTGGCAGCTAGTGCAAAAAGGGAAACAGATATTTCTCATACTTTTCATTGCTTACTTATAGGAAGTATACCTATTCCTTAAGCAAAACAAATGAACTAAAACAAACACCCAAAACAAACAAACAACAACAGCAAAAAAAGCCTTTTTCCTGGCACGTTTAAGAGGAATTTGATTCAGAATACTCATATAAGGAATATTGAACATAAATGACAGACTTTTAATAGAAGTATTATAAAACATTTAGACATAGTTTTTATATGTATTGTCATCATGTGAAACTTCAAAAACAAAGAAAACAATGCAATAAAAGTAGCTGTTGAAACTAAACAAAAGGCATGTTTCAAGCATTCATTATGTAGCTGTAAATGTTAGGATCACACCTTACTTTTCATTAACAAACAACTCAATCCAAATTTGGGCAGATGACCTAAATAGACATTTCTCCAAAGAAGATATACAGATTGTCAACAAACAAATGAAAGGATGCTCAACATCACTAATCATTAGAGAAATGCAAATTAAAACTACAATGAGGTATCACCTCACACAGGTCAGAATGGCCATCATCAGAGAATTTAGAAACAATAAATGCTGGAGAGCATGTGGAAAAAAGGGAACCCTCTTTCACTCTTGGTAGGAATGTAAACTGATACAGCCACTATGTAGAACAGTATGGAGGTTCCTTAAAAAACTAAAAATAGGGGCTTCCCTTGTGGTGCAGTGGTTGAGAGTCCGCCTGCCAATGCAAGGGACACGGATTCGTGCCCCGGTCCATCAAGATCCCACGTGTCACGGAGCGGCTGGGCCTGTGAGCCATGGCCACTGAGCCTTCGCATCCGGAGCCTGTGCTCTGCAACGGGAGAGGCCACAGCAGTGAGAGGCCCGCATAC
>RJWK010063634.1:0-12510 GCA_004363435.1 Platanista minor | reverse complement strand
ATACGGTATTTGTTTTTCTCTTTCTGACATATTTCACTCTGTATGACAGACCCTAGGCCCATCCACCTCACTACAGATAACTCAATTTCATTTCTTTTTATGGCTGAGTAATATTCCATTGTATATATGTGCACACGAAGGTGGCATTTTATTTTATTATTTTTTAAATATTTTATTTATTTTCTTTTTTTGGCTGCGTTGGGTCTTAATTGTGGCACGTGGGGTCTTTGTTGAAGCATGCAGGATCTTTCGTTGTGGCACAGGATCTTTACTGTGGTGCGCGGGCTTCTATCTACTTGTCACATACAGGTTTTCTCTCTCTAGTTGTGGCACAGGGACTCCAGAGTGCATGGGCTCTGTAATTTGCTGCACGTGGGCTCTCTTGTTGAGGCACGCGAGCTTAGGAATTGTGGCGTGTGGGCTTAGTTGCCCTGCGGTATGTGGGATCTTAGTTCCCTGACCAGGGATTGAACCCACGTTGCCTGCATTGTAAGGCGGATTGTTGACCACTAGACCACCAGGGAAGTCCCTGAACATGTATAATCTTAATTACACATGGTATTAACTGTTACACTGTATACAATGAAGCCTTTCATAAGAGTATCTGGACTGTGTATTCTTAGAGTTCTCCTCATTCAGACCCCTATCTATAGTTATTTACAAGAAGTTACTCTTGAATGTTGGTTATTCAAGAGAATTTACTCAAAGTGACTAAAGGGTTATATGAAATGAAAATCCCTTAATCACTTTATATACATATATATGCTTAAGTATGTATATATACATATACATACATACATATAGATCAAACCAGAAATACTTATACATGTGGTTTTATCTTCTGCAAGCTTTTCACTAAGGATCCGGTGAAAGCACAAAGCTATCCATGCTATTCCTACTCAGATTTCAATCTTTCATCTTTCAGCTCTGCACCACCAACTGGCCTCTTCTAAGTCCCATGAGGTTCATATCCTGCTCTGTCTGCATCAATGTAGTTGCTGCTTGATGCCATGGCATTTACTATCAGTTGCGGAGAGAACTGTTTACAGTTTAGACTTTGTTTACAGAATTTGTCTATTTTATCTCTAGCTGTGCAAGCATCTGTGCCCTCTTAGAATTTAAGAAAGTGTGCACTCTTTCAAACTGGACCCCTGAGAAAGACTTTCTCTAGTTGTTTATTATCAAAGAAATTGTATATATTCCTTGCATAGTTTTCAGCTCTGTCTTCCATTTTTAGGTTTGTTCTGTTTTCTTCTATCTTGTCCACTATGGGATAAAAAGGTGTTGTATACAATAGTGAGGTTTTAATAGAAAAATAGCTTCTGGGCATATGTTGATTTTTGTTTATTCAATGTTTAATAGGTTCCAAGCTGATCTAAGTGCTTTACAAACATTAATTCATTTACTCTTTCGAACAACCCAATAAGACAGGCATCATCATGATCTCCATTTTACAAAAGAGGGAGCTGGGGAACAGAGAAATACAAAAATAAAAGTCTGCACTGAAGCTAGATCTTCACAGAAGTTATTGGAATTTAACTGGTGAAACAATCTCCAAAGTGGAAATGGCATGATCAGGCCAATCCTAAGGAGCCACGTTTACAAGGATATTATCCACTAAGAGTATCTCTAGTGTTGTAACAGAGTGAATATTTTGTGACAGCTAAAAGTGGCACAGATGGCATTTGAGTCCATGCAGTCTACCTCGAGTCCATGTTCTTAATGTAACATGGGAAGAGTTCCTCTCTCCCCAGAAATCACTGAATTCCATGATTCTTTTAGCCTAGAACTGTTACTTCAGGTCTCACTTCCCAGTTTCCCAAATGCTACTTGACTTGTAGTCTATTTCATGCCCAAGCCTGTGTATGCTTTATTACCCCCTCATTTGTCTCACATAACCAGTTTAAACTCAATAAATACTTGATGGTGGAGATAGGGACTAATACTGCACAAGAGTGGAAGACATTGTAATTAAAATCTGTAGAAAAGATGTGGTAAGTCTACTTTCAACACCAAAGTTCTGCTAGTGACCAGTCACCATAGTCCTAGGGGTTGTGCAAATCTGGAAGACAAAACCAATCAGTAAAAGGCACCTATTTCCTTTGTACCAAGTTATAGTCACTGAGTTTTTTTTTTTAATAGATTTATTTTATTTATTTTTGGCTGCATTGGGTCTTCGTTGCTGCGTGGGCTCTCTCTAGTTGCGGCGAGTTGTGGGGCTACTCTTCCTTGCAGTGTGCGGGCTTCTCGTTGCAGTGACTTCTCTTGTTGCGGAGCACGGGCTCTAGGCACGCAGGCTTCGGTAGTTGTACCACGTGGACTCAGTAGTTGTGGCTCGAGAGCTCTAGAGTGCAGGCTCAGTAGTTGTGGCACACGGGCTTAGTTGCTCCATGGCATGTGGGATCTTCCCGGACCATGGCTCAAACCCATGTCCCCTGCGTTGGCAGGCAGATTCTTAACCACTGCGCCACCAGGGAAGCCCAGTCACTAAGGTCTGATGAAATTTTTTGACTTCAATGGAAAAAAAAAATTGAATGTTTGAATAAGCAATTCTTTTTAGAATACTTAACACGTGATGACTTATTTTAAACTACCACTTTCTGACTGACTTTGGTGATAAATAAAATTCTGTACTGGTGCTAGATTCTCACGTAGGTTATTGGGATTTAATTGGTGAAATAATCTCTTGAGTGCAAATGCACAATCAGATCAAGCCTAAGAAGCCACACTTTTGAGGGCTTTGTTTAGTAAGAGAGCTTTCCTAGTTTGTCATAGCCAATATGTTATAAAGTTTAAGCTGATGTGTTTTAACATTCCCTCGTTAGATGAGGATCCATTATGGTCTCCCATGTCTAAGACCAATCTTGAGTATTATCATTCCAAAACAAGAGGGTAGGGTAGGGCAGTAAAAACGTGTCCTCTTTTCCAAGATAATAGTTTCAAGGCTTGGTTTTGTGGTGAGGTGATTTGCTAAATAAATGGGATGAGCTAGCACAGGGGATTCTTCCACAGTACTTACCCAAGTCCCTGGACAAAGCCTGTGATAGAAAGAGATACTTGCAGGGAAAGGGAAGTCTGTCTCTTCTGGGCCTGGGAAGTTGTGGGAGGAGGAAAGAAAAGATTACCAGAGTAGGCCATATCATATGATACTTGTTCACAGTCTGGCTTACTTCACTTAGTATGATAATCTCTAGCTGCATCCATGTTGCTGCAAATGGCATTATTTCATTCTTTTTTATGTTTGAGTAGTATTCCATTGTATATATGTACCACATCTTCTTTATCCATTCATCTGTTGATGGGCATTTAGGTTGTTTCCATGTCTTGGCTGTTGTAAATAGTGCTGCAATGAACATTAGTGTGCGTGTATCTTTTTGAATTATAGTTTTATTCAGATATATGCCCAGGACTGGGATTGCAGGATCATAATGGTAGCGCTATTTTTAGTTTTTTAGGGAACCTCCATACTATTCTCCATAGTGGCTATACCAATTTCCATGTGGAATCTTAAAAAAAAAAAAGAAAAAAAAAGAAAAAAAAAGATACAAGTGAGCCTATTTACAAAACAGAAATAGACTCACATGGTCATAGAAAAAAAACTTACATTTACCAAAGGAGAAAGGTGGAGGAAGGATAAATTAGGAGGTTGGGATTAACATATACATACTACATAAAATAGATAACCAACAAGGACCTACTGTATAGCACAGGGAACTATATATTCTGTAAGAACCTATAAGGGAAAAGAATCTGAAAAACAATATGTACATATATATATATATATATATATATATATATATATATATATACACACACACACGTATATATTTTTATATATATAACTGAATCACTGTGCTGTATACCTGAAACTAACACAATATTGTAAATCAACTATATGTCAATAAAATTAAATAAAAATTAAATAAAATATTCCTTGTAAATAAAATAAAACTTCAGCTACTTTTAAAAAAAGAAAAAAATTACCAGAGTAAAGGAGGAAGTTGTAGATAGGTTTTATTCTCCTATTGCCTAGATTCCAACTGGGGGTGGGTCACTAGATAAGGTAAGAGAATCACAGTGGGCAAGGGGATTTTCCTATCTTCCTGGGTGTCTAGAAGAAGACAATTTTAAATACTAATTTTACTTGAAGTGGTGTGGAGCGGAAATCTAAAGATGGTGAGAAAACGGCACTTTTAAATGACTTCGATGAGATGAGCACTTTCTGACTGAGAAGTTCCTGCATCTGACCTCTATCCACAAGGCCTGAACCGACAGCAAAGAGACAGCTGCAGATGGGAGATGACCATCGTCTCAAAGATCGAGACCTAGCTGACAAAGTATGAGGCCTTTGAGGAAGCCCCAGCTTTTTATCAGTATCCCAAGATGACTGTTTCTGCTCAAATCCTAACAAGCTGCATTTTATAGCACACTCGGCGCAGGTGCCTCTGACGACTGTTTAAAATTGTCGGCGACTCCCACGCACTGCTCATTTCACTTCCAACAACGGTGCACTACGTGAGGTCCACAAGTGGCAGCTGGGATGCTGAAAAGCTGAGCAAAAATCCTGGCTGACTCACAGGGCAGAGGAGTTAAAACTGGACTCCAAGACTGGCTGAGGCTTTTGTTCACAACCTAAAAGGCCACCTAGTCTTCAATAAGAGTGGCATGGAAACAGAGCAGCTCTCACAGGGATTATAATTAGAGCCTCAAATTATTTCTACAATTTTGCATATGTAATCTGACCTTCAATCCAGAATCATGCATTTGAGAAGGTGGCACTTGAGAGAAAATCAAGAGAAAAGAATAAAGTAGAAACAAAACCCTTGCCCCTGTGAGCTCACTGTCTATCACCTTCCCTTGCTTTCTCTTTTCACCTTTCAATATACTATATAATTTATTTTGTTTATGGTCTGTCTCATTTACTAGAATGTAAGCCTCCTTGAGACCTGGATTCACTTCTGTTTTATTCAGAGTTGCCTGATAAATAATAGGTGCTCAAGAAATGTTGTTGAATGAAAGAGTGGTCAAGTTAATTTACACACCAAATTGCTGTGAAATTTTAGAGATGCGAGCTTTCGGTTGAGAATGGTCAATAAAAGAAAAACCTTACAGAGGTTATAGAGATAAAGCAAGAGTATCTTAGGTGAAGACATGAAAAGAAAAAGAGAAGGAGGGAGGAAGTGGTGGTGAAGGAGGAGAAAACTGAGGTCGCAGGGAGAGTAAATCTATTTCTAATGTACATTAGTACAGGAAAAATGAAAAAGAGAGTGGACGATTGTGAATTCCAAGTACATATTACAACGTTTTACCCAATATCATGATTGTCATCAATATTCATACATTTGAGAAATAATCAGAAAAAAGAAACATAATGGTAATAAAACACATGAGTTTCTGTATATTTTAATGAGTTTAACTGAATCCAAGTTAGCAAAGCTGTATATTCAACTCTATAGAAGGGTCAATGAGATAGTGATGAAATGAATCAGTGTCTCCTACTTAGAATTAACTGAACCCATACTGAATCCGATTTTGATTTCTCATCTAAGGAAGGAGTTGAAGGCTTAAATGGTTTTTAAAGTCAAAATCAAGAAATTTTTGAAAAGTGAACCCAAAAGGAACACTTTAAAAAAAAACTTTGAGGAAGGAGAATTTTTTTAATGTATGGAATACACTAGTTGTGAATGAAACTATTCTTAATATACAAATGATAAATATTTAAGATGACTGAGGAAAGTTGTAGAATCATCCATCACATTTTAGAGCAAGGATTAACCATATATGGATGTTGTATTTTCTTATCTCAATTTTGTTTCTAATTCTTTGATTCCATTACTTGTATAATTATTTATTTATATGCTATTTTTGAGTATGGAAATTCTTAGAATATTTCCATAAAATAAAGGTTAAAAATTCCCTAAGAACAGACCACAGCTACATATTTGTATAATCTAATATATCGTGGATGCTAAGTGGTTGCTGAATCATAGCCAAATTAATAAAATACAAACTATTCAAGCTATAACAAAAGTTTCCTGGAGTATTGTTGAAATGAGGAAAGGGACAGAGTAACAAGGAAAGTGTATCAGGGATTAACAATGAAAGCTAATTGAGTTGGTAATGGCAAATCTCATATGGATTTGGACAACCTTAAAATTGCAAGGAAAGCAGAATACATAGCAAATCACTTTTTACACATTGAAAGTTTTATTGTAGGAAGATTTCTACAGAATTCAATAGCCATGGAAAATTGACATAGACAATAATTAATTATTCATCAGGGAAAAAAAATCCCTGGGAGAAATCAACAGAAATCAAATTGCAGACACATAGACGAAAATGGTAGAAAGCCAAATAAAATCTATGCTTAGCCTGCCAGAATGGCCTGCCTTCCTCCTAGGAGATAGAATTAAAACTGATAGATGTGAGCTTTCAAACCCACCATGGGAGCTTGAATTTTTTTTCCTGTCATGTTTTCTTAATTTCTCTGCTTTCTTTTTCTGCATACAAAACAACTCCAAAAGGCCTATTTTTAAGCAATATATTTTAAATCGTATTTTAAATTAAATTTAGGAGGGGTTGGATATAATTGATTCTGCTTAGTGGGGTTTTAGTGGCTGAATTTGAAAACTCCCCGCAGTCTGACCCTTCACTGTGTTTTTACTCTTCACCTGGTACCATGGCTCTCAACACCTAAAAATAACCTGGCTGGTTTAGCACGAAGAATGATCCTGAAGTAAGTGAGAAATGGAGTCCCCTAAGGCTGGCTAGATATTAAAAGCTTTGTGCAAGCGGGATCCAGTGGAGTTGATGAAACAAAAACCGGGCAGCTTTCTCTCAGCTCAGTTTTACCGAGAACAGAGCAGTGCGGCCGGGCCTGTCGCCCGTGGTCGGTTCTCTTCCTTAGATGCGAAGAGGGATTTTTCTTTTCACTTCCGTTAGACAGAGCGCTGTTGCTTCCCAAAGAGAGAAAATACTACATCAGCTTTTAAATACTGGCTTTCTGTCTTAGCCGTGTTAAGAGCATAGGAGACATGGAAGGATTTAAATAGGTTCCCAGCCTCACAATTCCTTAGCAGCACCTCCGTACAGGTTGAACCTTTCATGTGTAACTGAGCTCGTGTTTAGCCGTACAGATCAAAGCTGGAGGTACTGGATGAGATTGCATCTTCCCATATCAGAAATCCTTTTCTCTTTACCCCGACTCCTCTTTTCATTAAGCATTACTTTAAAAGAATCATCTCTGTGTATTATAAATAAACCAACACACAAAGGCTGGTTCAAATGTTCACAATGACATGGGAGATTCACAAGTTTTATAGTGTGTACCTTTAAACACACACAAATATGTATACACGTGTGCACACAGGCTGTAATTTTGAATATGACCATTCTGTTTTGGGGAAAATAATTTTTAAATAAATCACTTGATATCTGATTTATTTAGTAATAATTGTGTCTTTTGGAGCTCACAATAAATTAGTGTAAAAATGCGCCAATAGTGAGAGTTTTTATCATGTACTTATGCGAACCTAGGCATTAAGCTGCATTTCACTCTGTCCTAGGAGTAGTCATTAGTCACTGCAGTACCTGAAGGTTCCATATGCCCCTGACAGTCCCCCAAGACAGATGTGCTGTTTTTTAAGATTGATGGTTATACCTGTGAATTAGCACTATATATAATTCAAAAACTGGCACTTGTCTTGGCTAGAACATTGATTTTTCCCATTCTATCAATGTCTACATCTTATTTTTAGAAGTTATAATTAGTTTTTCTTAATAAAATAGGTAATGATATATGTTTATGAGCAAAATGTTTTTTACTTACAATTTAATTAAGTAGTCACAGAAATAAATATATGTCTGAATTATTTGGGTTAGATGTTTGGGTAAGTAGAAAAGGTTTAGTTTCGAGAGAAGGCCAAAAGTTTTTGGACATGGAAGTCAAACTAGAGAAGAAAGCATGGCCTCTAGGACAACATCAAGTCTGTTCCATATGCCTAGTCTGCTTCTAGGAATGAAGATGAAATGCAGGGAGCAAAACTGATGGTATCTGAACTGAAGCAGGTAAGCATGGTGGTCTGTACACACAATGCAAAGTAGGTGGGCAGTTATGTAAAGTAATTGGACATTCAGGAAGGTAAATTCTAATCCTGTAAGCAGGTATAATGGTGCTAAGACTAACCATCAGCGACTCATTCCCCAGCTTAGTCCCCACCCTCACCCCGCTTTGGCTCCCTAGTGCCTAAAGGATGGAATCTGGAATCTGTGTTTTATCCTGTCATAAAATATCTCTCAGAATCTATCTTGAGCTTCTTTCCCAAATTCCCTCTGTCCTTTCCCATATATCAATTTGCTCATCGTCTCCCAGGAAACTTCTATGATTTTATAAAATTCTCTTTTCTCAGAATGCTGTTTCCATTTTTTCTTTAAAAACAAAACAAAGCAACCTCTTAGACACCTTTCAAGACCAAATAAAATATCCCTCGTCTCTGTATGCTTTCCCTCTCTCTCCAGGCAAGAGTAATTGACACCCTCTGCTGTTACCTTGGGCACTTTGATCTATGTCTCTACTTGAGTTCTTATCACCTCATATGGTAAGTGTATGTGTATAGGTATGTATTGCCCATTAGACTTTAGAAGAATTTAAAGTCTGATGCATCTTAGAATAACTTAAATTCTCTTCCGAGTTCACAAACTGGAATGCATGATAATGGAGGAGGGTTTTTGGAACATCACAGCACAGCTATGACGATACGTGGCAACTCACCAAGAGGGCTCGAGACTGAATAACTGCAGGACACATGCTGAAAAATGCAGCTAAGTGATCTGAAAACACAAGTCAGGCAATGTCTCTCTATTGCCTAGTGCCTCAATGTTTTCCCATCATATTATACATAGCTAATCAAGTCCTGCCTGACTTGAAATCTCCTGGCCTTTCTATGCTGACTATCACATTCCTTCTTGCTCTCTTCCAGCCTTTCCTTTTATCTTCGATCCTCTGTCATATGGCTTTCGACATGCTTTTTCTTCTCTCCTTCTTTATTAACCCTCAATCATCTCAGTTCTACCTCAGGTTCCTCAACCAAACCACCAAACACCTCTGTTTGTACCACTAACCTCAATGTAGCACTAGTTACAATATGTAAGTGGTAATCATGATAATCTGCCTCTGTAGATAGATTCTAAGTTCCAAGAAGGCAAGGATCCTTTAACCATTGACTCTTACCATATTCCCAGAAATAAGCATAGTGCCAGGCAGGAGGTAAGTAATAAATATTTGTTGAATAGATAAATGAGTAAATAAATGAATAATACTAAAAATACATTATTAATTTTAAATGGATGGATGGACGAATGGAAATGGGGAAGCCCTCAAAATTCCATGATTCTAATCACACAATAAGAGGATAGGTCTGTGAAAGAGGCAAATTATTTAAGATCTTACTGTACACCTTTAATTTATGCATGGAGTCACTATGCCAATAGCAAAATTATTAAATAGTAATATTTACATATATATTAGATGTCTGAGTTTATTAACATCGATATAAATAATTCGATACCAGAAAGACGAAAAGTACTTTTAAAAGGTTCTTTTTCAGTTTCATTAGTGGTGAAGAATAGATAGCTGGGTGAGAAAAGATAACCTTTAGTCCTCAGAGAAGTGCTTCTGCTTCTAGTGCCAGACATTTTCTAGCCAAGGTTTCTGCACATCATTCTATTGTAGACTGATCTTTCCCCTTTCGTACTTAACTGTGGAGAGAAATAATATTTCACCAAGTGTTATTTTAACCTGAAAACAGAAAAATCCATATATAACAATAGTAATTCCCTGCCACAAAATAGGAAATAAAAATCAGTAAAGATCAAGAAAATACTTAACTGCTAAAAGACAAGAGAAGGAAAAAAAATACTTTGAAGGTGTGATAGGAAATTACATAATAAAATAGTCTTAATGATTTCAGCATTTAAGTTTGAAATGTTTTTGTTTTTCTCAGTAAGATATTTTAAATGATGCTAATTCCACTGCTCTTAACACAAACAAGTTAAAAAATATTTCTTAGATTTCTTTTCAAGTATGTGTTATATCCATATATATATTTCAAATACATATGTGTAAATTATATGGTTTTCAAATATATCTAGAATATATTTGCTATATATTATATAAAATTATATTATTACATTAAATTATATATGTAAAATTTTATATTACACATACATATATACATTTATGGAGAGACTAAGAATTTGGGAAACAGACGTTTTCCTGGCAGTTTTTAACCATTTACCACTTTAAAAAATATAGACTTTTTGCTTCCCAATTGACTTTTTCTTTTTTTTTTTAATACATTTCTTTTATTTTTGTCTGCGTCAGGTCTTCATTGCTGCTCACGGGCTTTCTCCAGTTGCGGCGAGCAAGGGCTGCTCTTCGTTGCTGTGCACGGACTTCTCATTAACGGTGGCTTCTCTCGTTGTAGAGCATGGGCTCTAGGCGCGTGGGCTTCAGTAGTTGTGGCTTGCGGGCTCTAGAACACAGGCTCAGTAGTTGTGGCGCACGGGCTTAGTTGCTCCACAGCATGTGGGATTTCCCCAGACCAGGGCTCAAACTCGTGTCTCCTGCTTTGGCAGGCAGATTCTTAACCACTGTGCCACCAGGGAAGCCCTCCCCAATTGACCTTTCATCCACTTCATGGCTAGGTATTTGATGTACAGTGAAGTTTATTACAGGGGATTTAATTACAAATGATTTACCACATTATCACAACTGTGGAATATCCTGTGTCCTCCTTCCTACCCCACAGAAGTAACCACTATCCCAAATTTTGTGTTCATCTTTCATTTGTTTTTCTTTGGGGTTTTTGTTTGTTTGTTTGTTTTTGTTTTTTTTTTATGTGGTACGCGGGCCTCTCACTGCTGTGGCCTCTCCCATTGCGGAGCACAGGCTCTGGATGCGCAGGCTCAGCGGCCATGGCTCACGGGCCCAGCCGCTCCGTGGCATGTGGGATCTTCCCAGACTGGGGCACGAACCCGTGTCCCCTGCATCGGCAGGCGGACTCTCAACCACTGCGCCACCAGGGAAGCCCTGTTTTTCTTTGTAGTTTTACCATATTTCTGCACAAAAATATTTTTTCTGTTTGCTTTACATGACTGTTCAATCTGTACTTTATAACTTAATTTTTCATTGAAATATGTTTCAGATAATCAGCCATGTTAACATGTGAGATGTAATCAGCCATGTTAACATGTGAGATGTATTTCAGTCATTTACACAGGGGCATAATATTTCGTTGTAGGAATATGTTCTATTGTATGTATTTATTCTCTTCTGTTTTCCATGTTAATCTCTTAAGAACAAGGCTCTTATGAATAGTGTGGTTCTTCTAGTGGATGTGTGCAGAAGTTTCACTACAGTATATATCTAAGCTAAACATGGCTAAATGCAAAACTGTTTAGCAAAGTGACTCCACTAATTGTGACTGTTTAGCAAAGTGACTCCACTAATTCACTCCCACTAGCAGTGAATCGGAGGACCCACTGCTCCGTATCCCCCGATCTTGGCAGTATTTATTAGCAGGCTTTTAAAATAGGCCAATCTAGTTAAAATGGTATCTCATTGTGTATGTGTCTAAGAATACAATTCAGTGAATTTTAATATATTTACAGTTATGTAACCATCAACACAACTTAATTTTGGAATGTTTTTATCACTTCAGAAAGAACCCATTAAGAGTCACTCCCCATAAACTTCTGCTCAGCAGTAGGTAACAATTTCTGTCTGTATAGATTTGTCTACTCTGAATATTTCATATACACAAGAACATACAATATGTGGTTTTTTGTGACTGGTGTCTCTTAGCATAATGTTTTCAAGGATCATGAGTGTTCATGAGTATCAGTATTTCATTTCTTTATATTACTGAATAATATTTCATTGTATGGATATACTGCACTTTATTTATCCATTCCTCAGTTAATGGACATTTGAGTTTGAACATTTTGGCTGTTATGAATAACGCTGCTATGAATATTTGTATACAAGCTTCTTTGTGGACATATGTTTTCATTTCTCTTAGGTATATACCTAGGAGTGGAATTGCTGGGTTTTATGGTAACTCTGTTTATTTAACATTTTGAGGTACTACCAAACTGTTTTCCAGAGTAGCTGCACCATTTTACATTCCCACCAGCAGTGGATGAGGATTCTAATTTCTCCACAACTTTGACAACTATTATTATCTGTGTTTTTGGTTATAGTCATTCTACTAGGTATGAAGTGCTATCTCATTGTGGTTTTGGTTTGTATTTCTTTTTTTTTTTTTTTAACATCTTTATTGGAGTATAATTGCTTTACAATGGTGTCAGTCTCTGCTTTATAACAAAGTGAATCAATTATACATACACATATGTTCCCACATCTCCTCCCTCCTGCGTCTCCCTCCTTCCCACCCTCCCCATCCCACCCATCCAGGTGATCACAAAGCACCGAGCTGATCTCCCTGTGCT
>RJWK010063633.1:0-12504 GCA_004363435.1 Platanista minor | reverse complement strand
CCCGCCCCCCACTCTGTGTCCCTCCGCATCCTCTGCTCCCGCACTCGCACTCGGCCCGCCTTCTATTTCGAAGATCCTCAGACCGGTCTGGTCCTACCCTCGGATTCCTGGCCGCAGCTGGGCTCCAATCCTGGCTTCCAGGCCCTGAGCACAGGAAAGGCTCAGCCTGCCTGCCAGTCCCAGTCCACCTGACACGCCCAAGGAAGCTCCAGCGCGGGGGCAGCCTCTCTCCACGACTTCCCTGGAATGTGGAGTAAGGGAAAGAGGTCACTAGGCCTCAGCTCCTTTTCTGCTTCTTCCAGTCTTGAGAATCTGCTTTCTAGTGAGAGGCCACCACTTGGTGAGAACCCCAAGGATTCACCCTCTCAAGCTAGGACCAACCCCCCACCCCCACCCCCCCGCCCCACCAATTCCTGTCTCCTCTGTGGCTGCCTCTGAGCTTTCTGCAGCTCTGCTGAGGGTGAGGACTGGGTGGGGCTCAGGCAGCTCAGGGAGCAGTGCATGTAGGCCACCCCACAGGGTCACTGGTATGACCTCTCTCTGGCTTCCCTGGTCCTGCTCCCCAGGACAGGCCACTCCAGGGAAGGAGACAGTCACCTCTGAGGTCTGAGCTCTCCCTGGAAAAGCCAACAGATGCTAAGAATGCCCATGCTAGTGACCCCAGAGAGCTCTGCCAGGTCCCCCATGCCTACCACCTGTGGCCACCTCTCCACCTCTGGGAGCTTCCACCCCTCCCTGGCCCCCAGGTACTCCCATTCAGCTGAGCTGAGGATTTAGGAAACGTCTCCTGCCCTGACAGAGGCCCCATTCTTCCTGCTGCTGGCTCCCATTGTCCCTCATGACTCCACACATTCTTGGGCCTCTAATGAGAAGGCAAGACAGCCCTTCCAGCCCTGCTGTTGTTGTCAGCACAGCCTGGGCCCAGCCACCAGCCTGTGGCAGGAATTGGGGGGTGGGGGTGGCAATAAGAGGGAGTAAATGGAGGTTGGAGACAGAACAGAGCAGGGGAGGAGACAACTGGGAGAGACAGAACAGAGACGCTGAGAGAAATTGTGCAAGGGGAAAGGAAGTGATATAGGAGAAAAAGGGAAAGGAACTAATATTTTATTGAGTGAAAACTATGTGTCATGCACATGCTAGGCCCCTGTTATTTGTAATCACTAGGTTAATGCAAACACTATCATTATTATTCCCATTCGGTAGATGAGAAAACTGAGGCTTGCAGAGGCTGGACGTTTTGCTCTTAGAGAAGAGGGCAGGAGAAGGCTGAGAGAGAGAAAGGAGAGAGCTGGCAAAGGAAGAATGCTGACCACGAGGAAAGTGGAGGATTGCAGTGGAAAACAGGCAGAACAGGAGGAAGCAGAGAGGGATGGGGGGAGCCGGCTGGTGGCTGATGGCTCTTGAAAGCAGACCTGAGGTATTCCTGACCTCCTGCCCTCCCCCTCAGGGTTGTCTGCCTGACTGGAGAGCAGACACCCTGAGGCCCTGAAGGTGTGCCGTCCCCTCTCCACTTATAAGTTCCTTGATGCCCACATGTGCCGGAGAACAGAAGTCCAGCCTGAAAACTGAAGCCTGTCTCACTGGGGAATAGGCTGCAGTAGCTCCCGTTCTGGAAGCCCCCGGTCCCACCATTCCCTTCGAGGGCACACAGTCACCCTGGATCTCAGCCTACATCAGGGCACTGGGGCTGGAGACGGTTCCAAGCTGAAGGTAAGCCAGCCAGGGGACGCACTCTTTTGCAAGGAGAGGAGTGGGGATGGGGCTGGTGAGCCACTCACTCTCCAGAGAGAAAGCCACAGAGGAAGGGGCGAGGGGTGCAGACTGGGCTCAGCCCGAGAAAGGACTGGAAAACTAAAACTGCTCCAGTGCGGGCCAGTGTGCTCCCTGCCACTGAAGGATGTCAAACACAGGGTGTACAACCACTTCTCAGACCAAGGCCAGGCACACAGCAGGTGCTCAGAAATAGAACACTTGTGTGGAAGGGATTTTTGCACCTGGAAGTAAGTTAGAGCAAAACTTACATCCCATCAGCTCCAAGACAATGAATCTACATTGGAGCTGACTTCTCCTCTCAGAGCTTTTCATAGACTTTTGTACTTTTAGGGAGCAGCGTGGAGCCCAGCAGCCCTGCCTCTTTGTCCATAGTGGCAACAAATCGGGACATTAGGAAGGTATTGAAAAGGAGGCACTCACTCTCACCTGGAAGAGAGTAAACTGGAAGCATATCCACGGTTATAAGGATGTTGGCTGAATGATATGGTTATGGATTTGTTGAATGAATGAATGATGAAGCCTGGAAACAAGGGCAAGAGATATCTAGGTTGCCCCATATTTCAGGCTTTGTGTGTGCCTGGAGTGCCCTCATGCCTGTATTCTCTGGGAGGAGGGTCCTTGTACTGGAGCAGGTTGTGGGTAGGAAACACACCCTGGCATCTGACTCCACCCACAGAGGATGGGGGGCGAAGTACTGTTGTAACTTCAGAGGAGCCTTAGGGGGTTTGATTCTGCTGCCTCTGTCCTAAACAGGCCTCCAGATTTGGAGTTGCAATTGGACTGTTGCAGTCCCTGGCGCAGAACTGACCCAGGAAAAGACTAGTTCCAGATGGACCTGGAAGTCTCCCACATTTTGTCCTCCAGACCTGAGCCAGACCAGTGGTGTGCTTGCCACCCAGAGCAGGATGACCATCCTATTTCTGGACCCCTAGGTAGTAGTAGCCTTCCCCATGGCTCAAATTTCCTGTTTCCCAGCTCCATCTCTACTTCAAAGTATGATCAGCTCAGGTTCCTGTTCAGTCACTGACTTAGGAGCCCTAGCCCTACTCCGGGAGGGGGGTGGGGCACAGGGGGTGCTGCTCCACTGAGCAAGAAAGCAGAGAGGTCAGGCAGGAATTTTCTTTTTCCCGAAGGCTTTCTCTAGTTGTCTCAGGGGCCTTCTCAGGCAAACAGAGAGAGCCCCTTGCCTGGAGGCAGGGTCCCTGGGCTCTTAAGGAAGGAAGAGGGAGAGCTGGTGATAGCCTCAGGCAATGGAGGCAGAGAGAGAGAGACTAGGGAAGGAGAGAGCCTGGGCAGACGCTGGGGGCAGGAGGCGGTCCCTACAGGCTTAACACCTCCAGCACCTGCATCTGATCTCTACTAAGCTCCAATGCTGGGCTGTGAGAGGGAGAACACAGGGAAGCGCTTGTGTCACCAGAATCCAGCCTCCCCAAGCACAGGACCCCAGCCACAGTTTTGCCTCTCAGAGCACTCAAGCTGTTAAAGAAAAATACACGGGTCATTGGCAAACTCTCATTCGTTTCAACCTGAGCAGTTTGTCAATGTCAAAAGGTTCCAGTGCCTTGCCCAGGCCCTATTCCACCCTTGACCCCTTTTCTCCTATGCCCTCCTCAACTCACACAGGGCAACTGTGGTCCAGTCTAAAGAATTACACGGCTGGGCTCTTCGAAGCCCCAGTGGAGTACCTCTCAAAGGGGGAGGCAAGCAGAGATAAAGGGTGGGGAGAAGGTCTTCGGGCAGCATCTCATTTAGCAAACATGCACTGAGCACGTACAATGGGACAGGCACTGTGCTGGGCACTGGGAGACAGCACTCACTAAGGCATGGCCACCAAGCAGGCAGTCCAGTGGCAAGACAGGCCTAGATATGGATGTATATGATTGCATTCAGACCCTGCCCCTGGTCTTCCCCACCAACCAGAACCTTCACAATGTCTTTTGGGGGTTAAACTGAACTTGACCCTGCCCCCTATTTGATGGTCAGTCCTTCTTCATGCCTTTAGGAGAGTGGCCTTAGACAGGTATTCTGTGTGTGTGTGTGTGTGTGTGTGTGTGTGTGTGTAAGGTAGATCTTCCTCTTCCTCCGGACTGTATCAGGCCCCACGGGGCAATCGGGAGTTGGAACTGAGTGACAGAGACAGAAGCGGTTCCCAGCCCCAAGCCCAAGCTGTGTCCTCCTGGAGGGTTTGCAGGCCACCAAAACTGCTCCCCAAGGGGGCTTCTTAGAGGACAATCAATTCAGAGCTTTCTGACCCCGGGGCTCCCACCTCAGCTTCAGAAGAGCCGAATTTCTCTCCAAAGTCAGCTTAAGGCTTACTTAAGTTGGGCTAGGTTGTTCACTGGCAGATGAAGGTACATTGAAAAACCACCAGGAAAAAGTAAGTTCAAACCTGAAGAAGAATTTGTCAATGAGAGTCGAGAGGAGAGAAGCGGGATACTAGTGCTTCCAAAAGAAGGCTGTGGAATGTCGGTCCGGAAGGGAGGGCTCTCCCTCCAGCCCCCAGGCGCCCTCTCCTGACCAGTTTGGTAGAGGCAGGGGCTGGTGGCCAGCCAGGTTCCCTAGGGGCACCCTGTCACGGACCCTTTCTCAGGAAAGGGAGCAGCCATCCTCTCCATAGCTGCCGCCCCCACCCCCACCCAGGCCAGCGTTCCTGCTCTCTGGCTCGCCTCCTGCTCCAGCCCCTCTAAGGATGCCAGGGCCCTAGGTTGAGGAAGGAGGTGGGAGAAGGAGCTAGGGCTAAGAGTTGATGGGTTTGCCCAAGGAAATGGCTTCTCCAGCCTCCCAAGCTGGCTCCTGAGGACTTCTGCCCCAGGGGTACCGGACACCTCTGCTTTTCCCGTCTTAGTGCCAAACAAATGCACAGGTGTCACAAAGTCCTGATCCCCGCCTCGTTTATAGCCCCTTCTCCGTCCCACCCCATACCACGGGGTAAAGGAAAGCGGGGAGGCACCCAAAACGGGTTTCTCCCAGCCGGGAGAGGGAGACTCGGCTCCCTCCTGAACCAGGGCTCTAGCTCCCTCTCACACTCCCCCCACTGAATCCCACCAGCAGCAAAAACCTTTAAAGGGAACAAAGACAATGGGGTCGGAGTGGGGGGCTTCCCTTCGGCGGACCTGGGGCGGCAGGTTGACGCAGCCTGAGGCTTGTCAGAGCTGGCTTTCAGGTGAGTGCCTGAACCCGCATCCTGGGGTCCGCCCAAGGCTCAAGGACACCTCATCGCCCAGCCAAACCACCCCCGGCGAAGAGGGGGGTCCTCAGCCGCTCGGCCCTCAACCCGGCCCAGGGGTTTGCAGCACTTTCGGCCTATTTGTTTTCGCTCAGTACTCACAGTTCGGAGGCTAAGCCGTCTCCTCTCTCGCACTCACTTCCTTTGTCTCTTTCTCTCTCTCTCTCTCCCTCTCCAATCTCTTTCTCTCTCTCTTCACTCCTTGTCTGATTCTCTGCTGTAGCTTCCAGTGGAGAAAAATAATTATTCTTCTCAATGGGTTCGCACGGGGCCCACGCACACACGCGCGCGCGCACACACACACATACACACACCGCCGTGGTACCCAATCAATGCACAAATCTTCGGGGTCCCTTTAACCTCTGCGGATGCTCCGGGAGTTAATTATGAAGCCTATTTCGGCGCAGCATAAATATGCATTAAGGTATGAAATGACAACCGATGCGCTGAACTTCAGGGAATTGGCATTTAGACAGACTTCGTCTCGCCGCCTCCCATTCCCTCCATAGCCCCACGAGCCACCTTCGCAGCCTCGCCCCTTCCCCGGGCTCGCAGTAGCCATCGCGAGTGCCCACCCCGCGGCCAGGGGGCAACGTAGCGGCGTCGGCGCCGTGCTCGGTGCCCGGAGACCCCTGGTGCGCCCCCTGCGGTCGGGGCAGATCCTCTGCGGGAGGTTCCACTCCCCCAACATCCGCGGGCCCGGCCCAGGCCAGCGCGCACCCCCGCACAGTGCCTGTCTAACAACAAACTCCGAGCTCAGTCAGTCCTTTGAGAAGCTGGCGAGAGCGGGACGGCTACCTGCTCGCTCGCCCGACTTCCGGGCAGAGCGAGAAAGACCCGGGACGCGATTCAACTCCCCTTCGGGCAAAGCAGCCTGGCGCCCTCGGGTCCCGCCACCCCCGGCCGGTCCCGACCCGCACACGCAGGCATGCATTTGCACACGCGCGCGCACACAGGCATGCACACACAGATGCACACACTCGCGCACAGACACTCCCGCGCGCGCTCACGCCCGCACACACTCAGGATTATAACAAAGGAAGAGGGGGCAGCGCTGCCTTACTTTTTTCTTTCTCTTCTCCTCTCTTTGGCAGCCCCCAAGCCCCGGGGTCGGCGTGCCCGACCCCCCCACCCCACCCCACCCCACCCCGCCCTCCGCGCCCCCCGACGGCGGCGGGCGGCCGGCATTCCGGAGCAGCGCGTCCGCAACTTCGCGCCCAGGCGCCCGCGCCTCGCAGCCCGGCGGGCGGGAGACAAAAGCTGCGGCGCCGCCGGAGGCCGCGCGGCCAAGGTGTGCTCGCTAATTGTCAGGAAATGTGTGTGTGCGCGCAGGGAGCCGGCAGGGGCGGGGAGGGGGCGGCCGGCGGGAGGGGAAGAGAAGAGGAGACTCCCCCCTCCCCAGCCCCCGCCACTCGCCAGCGCCCGGCACCCGAACCGGGATTAGAGAATAAATTATCTGCTCTCTTCTCATTGGGCTGTGGCTGAGGACGCCGTCGGCGGCGCGGGGCTGGGAGCTCGCCCGGCTCTTTGCATTCACCGCACAGCTCCGGCTCGCCTCGCTTCGCGGGCGCCGAGAGCCCCAGGCCTCGGCTCCAGACGCCAGAGGACACCAGCCGGCTGGCCGCGCCGCCCCTCCCCCGCCGCCCGGCTCGGCCCGACCCCTCTCTCATCCCAGTTCTGGCTGGTGTCTTGGGGACGGGGAGACTGGGGAAAAGAAGCCCAGAGGGTGGCGATCTCCGAGTACCCTACCCCTTCGCTCGTTTCACCTCCTCCCCAAGGAGAAAGGCGAGGGCAGCTGGGGTCAGTCACCTGAGCCAAGCCCACCTCAGTGAGAGAGGACTTTGAGAGCCCTTGGAGAGGATCCCTTCGATGACGAAGTCCCCTCCCTTGGGGCCATCTCCTGCCCTCCACACCGCAACAGTAACACGGAGGAGATGGCACTCAGGCTGTTGGCTTTCTCCTCTCTCCAGCCCCATCAGCTCCTGCCTAATCCTGCACCCCATTTCCTGGGCCTTCTGTTGGCCAACCTGGGAAGACAGCTCATTAACTGACTGCAAAGGAAATGCCCTCTGGTTCAAAGCAGATCCCTGCCAAGAATTCATTCATTCATTCCTTCAGCAAGCAAGCAATGTTCAGGACCACCCCTGTGCCACAATGTGGGCTAGGCACCAGGAATATAAAGGGAAAAGATTCAGATGAGACAGTCATGTAAAAAAATAGAACCACAACTGTGTGAGATGTGCTATACCAAGACAGAGGCAAGTTTTGAACCCAAAGGTAGGAGTGACTAACTTCAGACATTTATTCAACAAATACTTTAGCATGTCGTAAGTGCTAGGCTCTGTGCTGGGCTTTGGGGATACACAGGCAAACTGATGGGCTTGGTGCCCACTTCCCTGGACCTGGCAGGCTGGTGGACAAGATGGGTACTGACTGGTGTGATATGAGTTAATCAGGAGACACTGGGGGTAGGATGGGGATGGTGAATAGTAGGGGCTCTTAATCTACTCTGGGGAGTCCAGAAAGGCTTCTCTGAGGAAATGAGATCTAAGTGGAGGCCTGAAGGATGAAAAAGAGGTAGCTAGGTTAAGATGGGCTGGGAGGGGCACCGGAAGAATTCTGGGCAGAAGGAACTTGTAGAAAAGCCCTTGATCTGCTGGTAACAGGCCCTGTAGAAGGCAGGTAAATGTCCACCGTGCAGAGAGGGAGGTGGGTCTGAAGACTCAGACCCTACAGGCTAATATTCTGGAAAAGGCTCACTTGTGTGTTGTTTCTCATTCTAGGCCAACCCCACACCCTACCCCCATTTTACTTCCAGTCACTGTCTGCTGCAACTGGACTAACTCTATGCCTGCTAAAGACAACCCTGAAATAAAGAACATGGATGATGATAACTCTGCTTCAGTTTATCACATCCCAGCCGCTTGTATTGGGTTGGCTAAAAAGTTCATTTGGGTTTTTTCCGCACTATCTTATGGAAAACCCGAATGAACTTTTTGGTCAACCCAGTTCCACGCTGGCCATAGGAGCCCCCTAAACTCCTTCCCATATGCTGGGATTGTATGCGTTCTAAGAACTTCTGCATTTATTATCCCTAGATTCTCACAACAGCCCTTTGGGTTACGTTTATTGGACGGTTAAGCTTATCCCCATCAGACAGATAGGGAAACTGAGAGTCAGAAAGGGAGAATGGCCTGCTTAAGTGCCATATACAAATTCCGTGGCCAAGCAGCGTTTGTGAAATTTCTACTAGACTTCAGGTTATCTGTCGGCCTCCTCAAGCTCCTCCATGAGACTGGTGAGGGTAGGGTCTAAAGTGATCTCCTGCCTCTACAAGAGCCTTCAGCACCTAGGACAGGGCCCTGCACACCCAGGCTCTCGAGCCAACCCTGCTGAGAGAATGGCTGTGGAAGGGAAGCGAAAGGAAGGGAAGGGTGAAACGGCAGACTGGGAACATGTAAGAACAGAAACGGTGTGGGCTTTGGACTCACACATACCTTGAGTGGAATTGCCACCGTTACTAACACACTCTGTGCACTTTACTTAGCCTTTCTGAGCCACAGTGCCCTCATCTTCCAAAGAGGATTTGCAGTACCCACCTGAGAAGGCTGTTGTGAAGATTAAGTGAAATTAGATATATGTGGAATATCGATAGAAAAATACACAAGACATTGGTAACAGTAGTCACTTCTGGGAAGTGGATCTGAGTGGATGGGGCACAGGAATAAGTAGAGAAACTCACATTTCATGGTTTACCCTCCAGTAGTTCTGATATTGCACCCTCTGTGTGTATTACCTGTCCAAAATGATTAATGAAATATCTTAATGAGATAATATGTGAAGCAACATAACAACAATAAAATAGGCACTCCATACACATTTGTTGAGCTGAATTGAGTTTTACAGTGTGAAACACCAGGATGTGTTACCAAGGAAAACCACAGAGTCACTTTCAAAAAGTGACTCTGGCCTGAAGGTTTGCACACTGCTCTGTCTACAGGCAAAGGCGAAGATGTCTAACTGGGTGAGATATTTTCCAGCCCAGAAATTCTGTAGTTCAAACTCTCAGTCACAGAGGGAAACAGCATCCCAGCAGGCTCATTGTTCTACTGGGAGACCAAATCCCTGAAAGAAACATGAGATGGATGGGGATGGAGCAGGGGGGATGAGGGGGAAAGGCCATGGAGTCTGGGCAGCCTCTCAGCAGGCCCCATTCTGTCCAGAGAGGATAGGGCAGGAAGGACTCCTGGACCTGCTTCCTAGTGTTGCTCTTCTAAGGCTTAGCAAGCAAGCGAGCTACCTGCCCGGGCACCCTGTGGCCCCCGAGGAAAGCTGAGAGCAGCAGGTGCAGAGCCTAAGGAGGGGAGTGGGCTTTCTCCTGTTACCTTCCAGGTATTGAGGTCCTGGACAGGACAGGGCAGCCATTCATCAACCAACACAAAGAGACACTCTCTCAGCCACACAGAGACCAGGCCAGCTCACCTCAGACACTGGGGCATAACATCAGTGGGAACTTTAGAGGCCTCTTAGAAAAAGCTTTGGACTCATAGCTAGTGGTGTTGGGGGAGGGGTTGGGACAGGAGGGAAGCATTCTGTGGGATATTCTGGGGAAGAAAAGATAGAGGTAGTGGCCCCAGACTCAATGAAACAAAGAGGAAGCAAATGCGATCAGAGAGTCTAGAAAAATAGGAGTAAAAACATAGAAATCATTTATGCTGGAGGAAAAACACCTAGAGGGAAACGGAAGGAGTGCCAAAGGCCCAGGGCTGGGATGGCCGTCTTCATTCTAACGGAAGGATGTGGCCACTCTTTTTTCTGTGCTGAGTTGCCAGAGAAGGACCTGCAGTGATGGTGCTGGGTTTTAGTCTGGGGCAGGGGCTAGGGGACAGGGATGTCCTGAATCTCCAACTTGGAACAGGTCACCATCCTATCCCCACCTCTGCCTCCTGTCCATACCTTGCTAATTAAGGGAGAACACAACTACACTCCAGCCCCTGGTCGGTCTAAATACAGGAATGACTTTCATCGGAAGGGACAAAGTGCAAACTATTTCCATATTAAGCCATCAAAGGTACTTAGAGATTATCATCACCCACAGGATTCAGAGCACCTACTGTATGCAGTGCTCTGGATTATGACTCGCTCCTATTACAGTCACCAGAGCATCAAATATATGCAGTTTTAACCAATGAATATGCCATGTGCCTGGCACAGCACTGGACATCTCAAGGATACAAGAGTTCATTTCATTCATCTTTTTCTTCTTATACTTGCCAGCTAAATACTCTGGACTGTGTGTAGCTTTAACTGACCGCCCATATTTCCTCAATGACAATGCCAGAATATGCCCCATCACGCCTCATATCACAAGTCCTAGCTTCCCATATCATCCATAATCCCATAGACCAGAATCCCCAAACCACTCTGCCTAGCTACTAATTTAATCCCGTCTCCCACCTCTCTCCACCCTCCTAAACCTTTCCCCTGTATCCTCTGGCACTCAGTCTGCCACCAGTCAATGCCCCCCTATCCTGAAACCCTTTCCTGAGCATTCCCTTCACTGTCTCGCTCTACTGACATCTGGCTGTCCCCTGAAGATACTGCCTCCTCGACAGCCCTACCTGCAGGCAAGGATGAAGGGAAAAGAAAACAGTGAAGGGTGTTTTTTTCTCTTGCACCCCACATATCTCAGGGTCTATGGAGGTGCTTCCAAACTACTTCTCCGTCCTCCTGCAAAAACTCCAGCATCTTTGATATGAAAGGGGTTAGGCCGCATCCCTTGCTACCTTTTTGCTGTCTTCTCCACTGACTTACATGATCATACCCTAAATGTTGCCCTCACCAATACCTGCACCTCCAATAATCTCATTTCAGGCATCTCAGTCACTGATGCCTCCTACCCTTCGAATTAACTTTCTGTGAGACCCTCCTTCCAAATATTCTTTGACCTCATCGGGACCTTCTCCATCAAATAAGTTTTTATTGTATTCCATGCTCTACATGGGACCACTTCTTCCTTATCGAGCTTAATCTCCATGGTTCATTACTATGATCTGTCTCTTACAAACACCCTCATCTTCCTTGCCTTTCTCCATTTGGAAACTCCCTTGTATTTATCTGGTAAAACTCCAATCCTAGTTAAATCCTGCTAGCCACCCACCTACCCTTCACCTGTACCCAAGCAGTTGAACATTACTGAAGAAAATCGCACAACCATGCCTACTGACTGGTCTCACTCGAAACTTAGGACTTTAAATCTCAAAAAAGCACTCAACACTACCCAGCAACCTTCTACATTTCCAAGGTGTGTTCATCTTCCCTTCCTCTCAAAGGACTGTTTCATACTTCCTCTTTCTCCTCTCTCTCTTCAAACCTCCAACACTATCCCTCCATATGCCTCTGCCCCATACTTAACTGATGTAATAAATACAAAGAAATGCAGACAAGTGAGAAGTACTTCATCTTCCCACCACCAAATCTGCCAGCCCACCTGCATGATCTCTACTCATGTTCTCTGCCATCCCTGCAGTTATAATAGATGAAGAGGCTCTGTTCTTATCTAAGGCCAGTTTCCCCCCATGATTGCACTGGACTCCATCCACTCTTGCCATGACTTTGCTCCTAGCAATTATCCCGTCTCTCTTCTAAACCATTTGTCTTCCCTTAGGTCATACCCACCAACATAAAAATATGCCTTAACATTGCCTGCCTTAAAAAAAAACCAACCTTCCCTTGACCCCTACGCCTTTTTTCAAGTAAGGCCCCATTTCTTTGTTATTTCATGGCAAAATTCAAAACAGTTCTCTGTAATTACTCTGGACTTCTTTACTTACATCCTCTCCTCAGTTCTCTCCAGCTTGGCTTTTGTTTCCACCGCCTGCTGATACCTCTCTTGTCAAGGTCAGCAGTAGCCTCCCTCTTTTATTATTATTATATATATATTTTTCAACCTCTCTCTTACCAAATACCAAGGCCAAACAAAGCCAGTCTGACTTGACTTATCATCAGTCTTTGACACAATTGACCACACTCTCCTCCTTGAAACACTCTCTTCCCTTGAAACACCTCCACACCCCTCCACCCCACTGGCCACTCCCTCACCTCTCCAAAGCTTCCCTTCTCTCAACTCTCTCTAATTCACACTCAAGGACAACTCATCTAGTCCTATGGCTTTAAAAACCCTGAGCTCCAGGTCTGCATAACCAAATCCCCACTTGACCTTTCCACTTAGATGCTGTATTAGTTTCCTAGGGCTGCTATAAGAAAGCACCACAAACTGGGTGGCTTAAAATAAGAGAAACTTATTTTCTCACAGTTCTGAAGTCTAGAAGTCCAAAATCAAGGTGTCAACAGGGCCATGCTCCCTTGGAATCCTCTAGGGGAGGATCCTTCCTTGCCACTTCCGGTTTCTGGTAGCCCCAAATGTTCCTTGGCTTGTAACAGCATCACTCGAAATCTCTGCTTCCATCTTCACATGGCCACGTTCCCTCCGAATCTGTGTCTTC
>RJWK010063632.1:0-12515 GCA_004363435.1 Platanista minor | reverse complement strand
TTTGTGTGTATACCATAATTTATTTATCCACTCATCCATCAATGGACCCTTAGGATGTTCCATGTCTTGGCTGCTGTGAATAATGCAGCCATGAACACAGGGGCGCAGACACGAACACAGGGGCGCAGACACCACTTCGTGTTCGTGCTTTCGTTTTCTTTGGATACATACTCAGAAGTGGAATAGCTGGACCATGTGGCAACTCTATTTTTAGTGTTTGAGGAACCTCCAGGCTGTTTTCCACAGTGGCCGCACCCGTTTACATTCCCACCAACAGTGCATGAGGACCCCTTTCCCTCCACGTCTTCACCAACACTGGTTACCTGTTGTCTTTTTGATAACAGCCATTCTGGCAGGTGTGAGGGGATCTCTCATTGTTGCTCTGATCTGCATTTCCCCGATGCTTAGTGATGTTGAGCATCTTTTCATGTGCCTGTTGGCCATCTGTATGTCTTCTTTGGAAAAATGTCTATTCAGTTCCTCTGCCCATTTTTTAATCGGGTTGTTTATTTTTTGTTGTCGAGTTGTATGAATTCTTCATATATTAAGGAATCAGCTTCCTTTTCGTCCATGTTAACCGAATGACACAGAAGACAATCTTATGCGTGAGCCACAGGACCGTGGATCTTCACTGCCAAACACAGCACCTGGCACTTTTTGGACTTTCTACCAGAAGCCCATCAGGGTTCTTAGGACACTGGACAGCATGGGTACCCCTGGGCTGGGTGGGGAGCAGGGAGCAGATGGGCCCACTCTCGAGGGGCCCATCTGGCGCCGTGCCAGCGCTGGGCTCCACTTTTCCAGCTCGTCCTCACAGCACCCCTGCTGCAGGGGTTGGAGATATGACGCTTGTAGGTGACAGTCAGTTCAGGCTCTGGCACGTCTGCACTCTTCCCAGCGGCCACCTGCCACCACCGGTGGCACCAACGCACAGCTCTCCCACCTGCGTGAGAACCCACCTGCCACCAGGCAAGCGTGCAAATTCCCTGACCCGCCCCAAAGCCGCAGAACCCGCCTCTCTGGAGGGGCGCCCGGGGACCTCCACCTTCACCCCTTCCCCGGAGATCCCCAGACACACAGGGGTCCTCTGATGCTTCCTGTTCCTCTAAATGTCCTGGAATCAGCTCTCACCGCCGCAGAGCGCGAGCTGAGCAGGCAAGCGCAGCTTGTGGCATGCCCCCTCTGACTTGCCAGGGCCCCGTCCCCCCACACAGACGTGTCACCCCTGAAGCTAAAACAACGCGAGGGAATTGCTGGGCGGCACCCCGAGTACATTTGCGTGGCTACAGCGCCACCCACTGGCAGAAAGCTGGAAAGGCAAGTGCGAAGTGAGGGGGCAAGAATGCGGGGCCAGCCTCTGGGCCACTTCTGGAACTATCCAAGCTCCGCCTGCAAGACCCAAAACGAAATAAAGCAGCTGTCTTTGTTGAAGGGTGGCTAAACTATGGAATGGATATGTCCGCACACAGGTAACACTCCTATACGTTAATATTTTAAATGGAAACGCAGCTCGTTTCTTGTGCCTTTAAACATCTAGCCTTAGATGGACCCCAGCCTTTTTAAGGCTACAGAGGCATTCCTTCACTTGTGGTGGTATCTATGGAGCCAGGCCCTGCACTCGGTGCCTGCCCCGGCCTGGGGTCTGGTTGGGAGACGGACGACAGATAAGCACGTGGCAGGTGCTCTGAAGAGGGCAGTGTGAGGTGTGGGGTGTGCGAAGTGGGGTGCAGGTGCCGATGTGGGAGGGGCAGCTGCAGGTGAGGGGCTGAGACCTGGATGCTGAGGTGTCAGGTACGAGAAGGTGTGGGGCGCAGACACCCCAGGCAGAGGGGAGGGCAGGGCGACCCCGGGGGAGCTGGAGGCTGCTGCTGAATCCATGTCCAGCTGGGTGTGGACGGCACAGGCTGGGACCCAGGCAGCTCCAACTTGACTGGGAGCTGCCGTTTCCCGAGACTTAGTGGGCCACCCCAGGCACTCCATAAAGACCTGTGTGACCCAGAAATTCAAAACACAGGCTGACAAATGTTTATTCAGCGTGAGCGTCTCCGAGCTGTATGTGTCTGTGGCTCCCAGCGGCTCAGACACACCTGTAAGTCCCTGCTTTGGGGTGTAAAGTAGGAGGAGCGGCCCCGACCCGGGAAGCAGCCGTGAGGGTTCTGATCAGCATCTAGCCCAAGAAGCACCCTCTGCCATGCTCCCGAAGGCAGCCTGAGTTGTACTGCCCATTGGGCACAGATGCCTGGAAAACCATGGGCCTGGGCTCCTGAGGGGCCACGGGGCTTTGAGCCGGGACAGCAGCTTCAGAAGCAGAGCCAGAGAAAACAGATCTGCGCCCTGGACTCAAATCCCAGCTCTGACACTAGCTCTTGACCTGGTCTCTCTGCAAAATACAGATAATAAATGGTACCAGTGACTGCTGCCAGGATTCAAGCGGATGCTGTGTGGAGAGGAGGGGTGGGCTGCCCTGCTCTCACAGAAACGTAGGGATCAAGGTCCAGAAAGGGTTAACTCCTACTGCTCTTGTTATGTGAGCTGCACCTGCCCCCTCGCCCACCCAGGCGCTCTCAGAGGATGCAGCTCTCAGAGGATGCAGCTCTGGGACCTTTGGGAGTCACATGACTTTTCCAGGCCTCCGTTTCCCGACCTGCAAAGTGGGGTTAAGGAGATTCCCCAGGTAAGGAAGGTCAAGCATGCACTGCGGCCACTGGTATATCGTTAGTATGCGTTAAACAGACGCTCTCCACAGACAACTCCTCCAGACACACAGCTAATGGGAGCCCACGGCGCTCCAGACCTTGGCCTAGATGCTAAGGGAATCCAGCAGGGAAGTGACGGGCAAAAGTCCTTGCCCTGGTGGGGCTTACATTCCAGTGGGGGAAGCAGCCCAGAGCTAAATGAGCAAAACGCAGTGTGCCAGGAGGGACAGTGCTGTGGACAAGAGCTGGGAGCAGTGAGGGAGCTGGTCGTCGGGGATGCGGAGATCGTATTTACGCAGAGACTGGAAGGAAGGGGGAGCCACGTGGGTCTCTGGGGGAAGAGCGGTCCAGGCAGGGGAAAGGGCCAGTGCAAAGGCCCTGGGGCAGGAATGCTTGCGCGGCCCAGGGGCATGACGAGGGCAAGGAGGAGGAGCCGTGCCCTGACTTCACACAGGATGGGTTTCTCTGGCTGCTGCTGGACAGCAGACAAGGGGCAGAGAGGCCTGTTAGGAAGCTGTTTAGGCAACCTGGGCAGGAAGCGACAGTGGCTCGGCCCAGATGGCGGTGGGGCTGGTGTGCAGTGCTCAGACCTGGAACTATCCACAAGGTGAAGCCGATAGGACTGGATGCCAGGGTCCATGGGTGGGAAGAAGAGGGGATCAACAGAGGCTCCAGAAGTCATTTACTGAGCAGAGGGAGGCCGTGGGAGAAGCAGCCTGGGAGGGGGCCCTGAGTGTGTTTTGGGGTCCATCCAGGTCGAGGGCTGATTAAGCATCCAAGGGGAGCCAGCCAAGAGGCACCAGCTGGACAGAGGACCTCGGGGCTGTGTCGTGGTACTAAAGCCACAGGCTGGATGAGACCACCAAGGGAGTGTGGATGGCAGTGCCCCCGGCCCACCCAGAGCCCCAGCAGAGCCATTCAGAGGCCAGCCTCAGCCCCCTGGAGCTGCCTGGGGCTCATGCCCCCTTCCTGAGCCTGGGATTCCAGATCACTATCCTGGGGCCACCAGCCCAGAGGCATCTCCCAGCCAACAGGTCAGACCTGCACCCCAGGCTCACTGTGGGGAAGGAGTGAGAACGAACAGGGATTCAAAGCACAGGTTCAAGACCCAGACCAACCACCCGCCTCCCCATGTGGCCTCAAGCAAGTATCCAAGCTCTCTGGACCTCAGCTTCCTCATCTGTGCAGTGGGGATAATACAATAACCACCTCGACCTCTAAGGGGTGTCGTGGGGACGACACAAGCTAAATGCTACAGAGCTTTGCAAAACCCTAGGTGGTCACTGAACCCTGGCGGTTACCAGGGCATACTGTCACCCACCTGGCCTCCTGAGGCCCTCCTCCCTCCCTCCCCAGTCCTGGGGCTCTTCCTTCCCAGCGTCCAGCCTGTCTTGCCCGGCCTGGCTGGGACCCTCACCGTCTCCCTCCCGGAGGGTCCACCTCAGCCCCCGCCCCTCCGGCTCAGGCCTGTCCTCACAACCACCAGAGGGCGCGCTCTGAACGTGGCCGGGTTTGCCCCAGAACTTCAAGGGCACACTCTTAACAGGCAGGAGAGCTCCTTCCTCGCGTGGAGGGCCCCCAGCCCAACCCACTCCCACTCCTCCCCAGGCAGAGGCCCCCAGGCCCATGTCCACCCACACACACTCACCCTGGCTCAGTTCATTCTACTCACACACACACGTGCAGTGCTGCATGCCCACGCGCACACGCACACAGTCTGGGCGGAATCAGCCTCTGGGCCTGGAGGACAATGACACAGCAAGTGGCTAGCTGAGGCCCCCAGGTAGGTGCCCAAGGCCTCAGGCTTCCTTGGAGTCGCTTCCGTGCCTGGCTGGTGCCGAGTTGGCAGTTGGGGCACAAGACTGACTCCTTCCCCCAGCACCCGAGGGGGGCTTCAGAGAGAACGGCAGGTCCCGCAGGGCTGGGGGCTGGTCAGGAGATGACGGGCTGAATGCCCCACAGCTGCCTGAAGCCTAAAGCCACCAGCTTGGCCCCGTCTGGGCAGCGGGAGGAGAGCCAGCACCATCGCAGGAGTCTGTGCTGGCCTGTGCAGCCCAGAAGCCACCAAGGGGAGAGCCCAGACTTGCCTGTGGACCCAGGGTCAGTGGAGCAGGGTAGGGGTCCGGGTCCAGGCGGTGTGACACCCAGGAGTAACTGCCGCCCATGCAGGCTCTGGGGGGGCTGGGCCCCCGGGGGCTCAGGAAGCTGACTCTCCCTGAACACAGGGGGAGGGCTGGAAAGGTGGCTCTGTCAGCTGGCGGCTCTCAGCTTAGTTTCTGGAGGTCCCCACCCCTCCTCGCTGAGCCCCAAACCAACTGCCAACCCAAGGGGTCCCCAGTCCAGGGCCGGAGCTTCCCAAAACCCCCAAGGCCCAGGGACTGGGGCGGGGAAGGCTCCAGGCCTGGCCTCCACCCAAACTCCCTTCCTGACCCAACAGTGGACAGGGGTGCGGCACCGCCAGAGGGGACGCTAGGCCCCCAGGGCCCGGGGTCTTCCACGTTACGCTCACCCCGTTCTGGCTGTTGCAGTGCCGGGTGCTGATGATGGCCCCTGCCTCCTCGATCATCTTCAGGATGGTTCCTCCGTGGACGTTGCCGGCCACATTGGCGTCATCTGGCCGCATGATCCTGGTGGGGGGTGGGGGGGAAGCAGTAGGGTGAGCCCTGGGAAGGACATCACTCGTGAACAGCAGCAGCCCCGGGGAGGGGCAGAAGGTCCTCCAAAGGGCCCAACGGCTCCCAGAGAAGGAAAAAGAACTTCCCGCGTGTTTGCTCAGGGTGGGTGCTGATCTGACAGCCAGACAAGGGGCTGCAGGGTCGTGTTTCCACCTTCTGGTCCTAGGGCCGGCAGGTACCTGGCCTGGCAGGTACCAGGAAGGGCAGGTGGCGGGGACTTTCCGCAAAGCCCGTGAGCATGGCAGCAAGGCGACCCAGCTGTGGGGTGCCCAGCGCACCTGCCCCTCCTGGTTTCCAGGACTGCCAATGACCAACAGAGCTGAATGAGCACAAGGACACAGGCTCTGACCCCTTGGAAAATGGACAAATTCCCAGGACCACCGCCTCCATCAGGAGTCCCAGGGGAGCTGGCCTTGTGCGGCCACAGATGTTCTGAGAACTGGAAACAAGTTGCAGCATCCAGGCCCATCAGCAGGTGAATGCCCGCTCGCCACCTGCCCCTGGGCTCTGAGAGAGCACCAGAGGGGCCCGATTCCCTGGGATTGAGAGCTGGGAGCTCCCCAAGGCAGGAAGGACTGAAATGCCACCCCATTTTGCCAGGAAGAAAAACCCTGTCCTTGCCGTGGGCAGTGGGGAAGCCCCGTGAAATCGCCGGAGTCCCAACAAGCCAGCCTAGTGCTCCTACCTTGGGCAACCCCAGAGAGGCTGGCACTTTCCCAGACTCCAGTCTGGATGATGAAATCTGCCTGCACCAGCCTCAGGTCCAGAGATGGGTACCGGGCAATGAGCGAGTGTGCGGTTCCTAGGTGCCCAGCATCCCTGGGCCCACCCAGCCTGTTTCAACCCACTGGCTAGTGTGGCCCCCAAGGCCGGACCCCCCACTCTGGGCCACGGAGCTCCACTGCCCTCTGGGTCTGGCTCCTTTCAGGCAGACTCAGAGATCGTTCCTGGCTCCCGCTCTTACTAGCTGGGTGACCTGAGCAAAGCTGTCAAAACCCTCACTTCTCCGCTTCCTTGTCTGTAAAAGAGGAACAACAGCACCGCGTTTGATGGTGGGGAAGACTGAATCACTCGAGACAATGCAGATAACAAGCTCCGTGGCTGTGCCTGGCACACGCTCAGACATAAGCTTCACCAGCACTTCTCCCCTCTTCTCAAAGTGTCAGCCAACTGACCGCAGGAAGGCTGAAGGCTCCAAGAAAGAGCCGTAGCTGCCATTTTCTGGAGCAAACGAGCACTGACATCCTGGGGTGACTGACAGCTGTCTGTACCTGTCGCCCATCCCCAAATGTCACCCCTTCATCCTGGGGTGCGGGCATTCAGGGCCCCTGCTTCTCTCCTGCTTCACTGGCTCAGGGGCAGCCGCGACGGTCACCAAGCAGTGACCAGGGGAACCCCCAGAGCACAGGAAAGAAGCGTCACTTGGCTTCTCAAATTTTCATTTTAAAAGATTTTTGAATCAACTCAAAATAGATTAAAAACTTGAACACAAGACCCGAAACCATAAAACTCCTAGGAGAAAACATAGGCCTTAGCGATGATTTTTTTTAGATTTGACACCAAAAACAAAGGCAACAGAAGCAAAAATAAACAAGTGAGACTACATCAAACTGAAAAGCTTCTGCACAGCAAAGGAAGCCATCAGCAAAATGAAAAGATAACCTGTGGGATGGGAAAAAACATTAATATCCAAAATACATAAAGAATTCATACAGCTCATACAATAGCAAAACAAACAATCCAATTAAAAAACGGGCAGAGGATTTGAATGGACATTTTTCCAAACAGGCACATGAAAAGATACTCAACAACATTAACCATGAGGGAAATGCAAAGCAAAACCACAATGAGGGGGCTTCCCTGGTGGTCCAGTGGTTAAGACCCCTCGCTTCCAAAGCAGGGCGCGTGGGTTCGATCCCTGGCCAGGCAACTCAGATTCCATACACCGCGTGGTGCGGCCAAAAAATAAAAACATTAAAAAAAACCCCAACATAATGAGATCTCACCTCACACCTGTTAGAACGGCTATTATCAAAAAGACAAGAAACAAGTGCCAGCAAGGATGTGGAGAAAAGGGAACACTTGTGCACTGCTGATGGGCGTGTAAACTGGTGCAGCCACTGTGGAAAACAGCCTGGAGGTTCCTCAAAAAATTAAGACTAGAACTATCATATGATCCAGCAGTCCCACTTCTGGGTATTAATCTGAAGGAAATGGAATCACTCTCTTGAAGAGGTATCTGCAGCCCCACGTTCCCTGTAGCATTATTTACAGTAGCCAAGACATGAAACAACCTAAGTGTCCACTGATGGATGAATGGATGAAGCAGACATGGGGTGTGTGTGTGTGTGTGTGTGTGTGTGTGTGTGTGTGTGTGTGTGTGTAATTCAGCCATAAAAAAGAAGGAAATCCTGCCATTTGCAACAGCATGGATAGACCTTGAAGGCAATTAAGCTCCGTGAGATAAGTCAGACAGAAGAAGACAAAAACTACATCATTTTACTTACAGGTGGAATCTAAAAAGCTCAAACTCATAGATACAGAGAACAGACTGGTGGTTGCCAGAGGCCGGAGGGCTTCTGAGGGGATGGGTTAAAACAGGAGAAGGGGGTCAAAAGGCACAAACTTCCAGTTATAAAATAACTCATGGGGATGTAATGTACAGCATGGCGACTAAAGTTAACAACACTGTGTCATATATTTGAAAGTTACCGAGAGAGAGTAGATCTCAAATTCTCATCACGAGAAAAAGAAATTATAGCGATGTGAGGTGATGGGTGTTAACTGAACTTACCGTGGTGATCATTTCACCACACACACGTATGCCAAGTCACCATGTTGTACAGTTTTATATGTCAATCATATATCCATAAAACTGAAAAAATAAAATAATTAAAAAATTTAAAAACTTTTTAAGTTTAAAAAATTCGAGCTTATACTAGAGCTGTGGGTTTTTTAAGCTTGAGTTAAGAGGTAGCCAATTCAAATAACAAAACTGCTGTATCAGACTCTCTCCTTTGTATTTGTTCTCAACTTAGTAAAGACCAGACAGTGCATCTCTGCGTGCGGGAACCAGTGCCTGGTGGATGCCGAGGTGGGGTAAGGGCTGCATGGGGGTTCCGGACAGATGAGGACCGAAACGTTTCGACACCAGGAGTACCAGAGCCTGCCTCTGGCGGAGCCCGGTTCCTTTCTGTGGGTTTGCCTCTCCTGGTTTGTAAAGTGGGGCTGCCCACGCCAGGCTGGTGCAGAGGGATGCAGGGCCAGGGGGAGAAGTGCAGACAGAGGGCCCCAGGGTGCAGGAGGAAGTGCCTGCATCCGGCAGGGCCCTGAGGACAGAGGGACTGATAAGGAGGTGGCCTCTGAAATAGGAGAACGGGATGGCACCTGCACCACGCTGCCACACTGGGGGTCCCTGGGGACCCCACGCCATCAACATCCCACTGTCCCCAGGGTCCCTGGGCATTTAGGAGTAAATGCCAGGTGCTCCAGACTGCATACTCTCCAGCCCCCTCCCGTCCTGGTCACCCTGGGACCCGCCCCAAGGACCGTCCTAACCCCCCAGGCCGGCTGGCCATCCAGGCAGGCAGCGCAGACACAAACCTTCCCCCAGGACCTTACCCTGACTCGGCTCTGCAGTTCCTGCAGACACAGAGGGGCCAGAGCCCAGCTCACTCACCCCTTTCCTGTGGCCCCAAATCAAGACTCCTTCCCCATGGCCTCACCGTGGTTCCTTCCTGGCCTCCATCCGCATGCTGAGCTGTGATCCCACACCTGCCCTCCCTCCCTCCAAAGGGCTCAGGAGCTGCTGGGCAGGGTCCTCCTCAACCCACCTTCCCCAGAGCTCCCCCCATGCCTGTCACCTCCAGGCAGTTCTGGGAGGAACGAGGGCCGCCAGGAGAACATGTGGCCCCTCTGTGGAGCTTTTGTTTTCCCACTTTTAGTAAAGACATGGGTATGAAAAGTGCTTCACTATTAAAAAAGAAGACAGCCCAGAAGACCAAGCATGACGCCACGCGGCAGTGCCCATGGGTGTCTGAGCAGGGACGCAACGGGGCGGTACTGGGCACGCACGCTAGCCGGCTGCGGCCGTGCAGGGGTCTGAGTCCAGGATGCCGAAGCTCTGGGTTTTCAAGAGAAGCTGGCAATCCAGAGTCTAACGTGACATCTCCTGATATGTGACTGCCCACGCCCGACTGAAAGGTTTCAACCCCATGCAGGCCAGCTCAGGGGGCGGGGGGGTCGGGGGCAGAGCAGGTGGCGGGCCTGACCCAGTCCTGGGGGGAGACTCTGTGTGACCCATTCTCCCTCCCACCTCTCTCTGCCCCTCTGCCCATGCCAACCTGTGACTCCCTCGCTCCTTGGACCCCAGAAACTTCAGAGGAAAGCGGAAGGTCAGCCCAGGGAGCCCTTCCGGCTTCCCACCCCTCACGTCCTCTCGGCCGGCCGGTGGCACAGACGCTGCCTCTGGTGAGCAGGCCCACACCCCACGCATCCTCTTCACCATCCTCCCCCCCCACGCCCTCCCAGCAGTGGTGTCTGAATGTCACCATGTCACCCACTGCCCCTCCCCTTCTCCTCCAGCTGCTCCTGCCCCAGAGCGCAGGATGGGACGGCCAGGGCTGGGCCCATGGCTAACTGAAATAGACACCACCCGGACTCCGCTCCCGTCCGGAGCAGACACAGAGCTGATGACAGGAGCGCAAAGGAAGCTGCACAGACCCGGGTCAAGGAGTCACTCCCAGAAGGGGCAGCCACTCACCTGGACGCCGGGGAAAACTTCGCAGAGGACGTGACACCTGGGCCAAGTCCTGGAGGGGGAGCAGGGCTGAGCCAGGGACAGGGGGCAGGGGATGTTCCAAGAAGAGGGCGCATCTCAGGGGAAGGTCCCAGCGCTGGGAGAGCTCGGTGGGTCCAGAAGCAGATGACAACCCCCCAACGCTGGCCAGCAGCCTGTGGGGGGATGGGGGTGAAGAGGGGAGCGGGACGATGGAGTCAGGAACTCGTCACAAGGGCCTGGGGCTGGCTGGGGACAGCGTCTGGACTTGTCCTGGGGGATGGGGCAGCTTCGGGGAGACCGAGGCAGGGCTGGTATGTGGGGAGTCACTTGGGGACCAGGGGTGGGGGGGCTTCTTCGTCTGCCTCTTGCCTCCCAGCCCTAACCCACCGCCTACCCCACTGCCCTGAGTCCCTCTTCTTAAGCAGGAGTGCACTACCCTGCTCAGACCCTCCAGGGCCCCTCCTACGGAATAAAGATTCAACATCCAACTCCCGGGACTTCCCCCCCCCCCCCCCCCCCCCCCCCCCCCCCCCCCCCCCCCCCCCCCCCCCCCCCCCCCCCCCCCCCCCCCCGTGATCCAGTGACTCCCGTGCTTCCACCGCAGGGGGAGTGGGTTTGATCCCTGGTCTGGGAACTAAGATCCTGCATGCCATGCGGGGTGGCCAGAAAAACAAAAGATTCAACTTCCTAGTGAAGCGTTTGAAGCCCTCAGGGATCTGGAACCTTCCTCGCCTGATCTCCCACTGTCCTGCAGGGCTCCGGGCTGCACCTGCCCAGACCAGCACTGCTGGCCAGGCACACCGGACCTTCCCATCGCCCTGCCTGTGCCCACCTGTCCCGAGGGGCTCATCGATGAACGGGGAGCATGAGTGGATACAACCTCCCGGAGGGCAACCTGGTGTTATCGTTAACCATCCAAACTCCAAATGCATACATTGCTCTAAGCCAGCCATTCTACTGAGAGGAATTCACCCTACAGATGTTTGCACACATGATTAAACCAAGTGTGTTCAAGCTTACTCACTGCAAAGCTGTTTATCATGCAAAGACTGGCTGTGTCCTAAATGTCCACCAATAAGGGACTCAGATTAACTTAGATCCACACAACACAAGAGTGCACAGCCCCAAGCAAGAGGGAGGAACGGTCTAGGAGAAGCACTGTTAGGTGAAAAACGGCAAAGTGCAGAATGATGGGAACCAGGTGACTACACCTGCAGGCCCCGTGTAGACCATCCCTGGAGGGAGGCCAGGGAAACCGGAAGCTTCCACTGCCCTCGAGAGGAGAACTAGCGACTGGAGTCAGGGTGGTATGCTCTAAGGACAAAGAACAAGATAAACTCAAAGGGTCAATATTGCCAGAACAAAGAGTTACAGGACTCCCATCACTCTGTCACAATGGGACCATTGCCATGTCCCAGAGCCCTCCCAAGCAGCATGCCCTGTCCCTTTCCCATCCCATATAAGGAAAGACATTTGCCCAGTTTTCCTCCCACTCAGCACGTTGAAAGTATACATACGCTGCCCAGTCAGCAGATGACTCGCAGGTTCCCTGGCTATAAAAACAGAGAAGCAAGCCATGCTCGTTGTCGACTTTCCCTGGCTACCAGGAAGTCGGCCAGCTGTTCTGGCAGCAACCCTTCTCTTTAATAAACTCTGTCTTCCTTACATTCTGCCTCGTGTCTGGAAACGCTTTTCCAACCTGCGCTCAGATGACAACACGTAAATATCTCAGCATTCCCTCGGAAAGATAAAGACTCCGTTTGAAAACAGAACCGCAGGAATTCCCTGGTAGTCCAGTGGTTAGGACTCAGTGCTCTCACTGCCGGGGGCCCTGGGTTCAATCCCTTGTCAGGGAACTAAGATCCCACAAGCCAGGTGGTGCGGCCTAAAAATAAAAACGGAATCACAAAACAATTATCCCACCTAAAATACAAACTCCTTAATAAAACTTTTTTCTAATTGGCTTTATTCAACAATTGTGAATCGGGCAGCATCCCATCTAGCAAGCAGAAAGGAGTTCCTCTTTTTTTTTTTTTTTAAAGTAACATTTATTTTTTAAAAATTTTATTTATTTATTTATTTATTTTTGGCTGCTTTGGTTCTTCGTTGCTGTGCACAGCTTTCTCTAGTTGTGGCGAGCGGGGCCTACACTTCATTGCAGTGCATGGGCTTCTCATTGCAGTGGCTTCTCTTGTTGCGAAGCACGGGCTCTAGGTGCGCGGGCTTCGGTAGTTGTGGCACGCGGGCTCAGTAGTTGTGGCTTGCGGGCTCGTGACTGCAGGCTCAGTAGTTGTGGTGCATGGGTTTAGTTGCTCCATGGCATGTGGGATCTTCCCAGACCAGGGCTCGAACCTGTGTCCCCTG
>RJWK010063631.1:0-12512 GCA_004363435.1 Platanista minor | reverse complement strand
TTTTTTTTTTTTTTTTTTTAGGTTCCATATATATGTGTGAGCATACAGTATTTGTTTTTCTCATTCTGACTTACTTCATTCTGTACGACAGACTCTAGGTCCAACCACCACACTACAAATAACTCAATTTCATTTCATTTTAAGGCTGAGTAATATTCCATTGTATATATGTGCCACATCTTCTTTATCCATTCATTTGCTGATGGACACTTAGGTTGCTTTCATGTCCTGGCTATTGTAAATAGAGCTACAATGAACATTTTGGTACACGACACTTTTCGAATTATGTTTTTCTCAGGATATATGCCCAGTAGTGGGATTGCTGGGTCGTATGGTAGTTCTACTGTTTTGTTTTGTTTTTTTGCGGTACGCGGGCCTCTCACTGTTGTGGCCCATCCCGTTGCAGAGCACAGGCTATGGACATGCAGGCTCAGTGGCCATGGCTCATGGGCCTAGCCGCTCCGCGGCACGTGGGATCTTACCGGACTGGGGCAGGAACCCGTGTGCCCCGCATCAGCAGGTGGACTCTCAACCACTGCGCCACCAGGGAAGCCCCTACTGTTAGTTTTTTAAGGAAACTCCATACTGTTCTCCATAGTGGCTGTATCAATTTACATTCCCACCAACAGTGCAAGAGGGTTCCCTTTTCTCCACACCCTCTCCAGCATTTATTGTTTGCAGATTTTTTGATGATGGTCATTCTGACCGGTGTGAGATGATATCTCATTGTAGTTTTGATTTCCATTTCTCTAATGATGAATGATGTTGATGTTGAGCATCCTTTCATGTGTTTGTTGCCAATCTGTATATCTTCTTTGGAGAAATGTCTATTTAGGTCTTCTGCCCATTTTGGGATTGGGTTGTTTGTTTTTTTGATATTGAGCTGCATGAGCTGCTTGTAAATTTTGGAGATTAATCCTTTGTCAGTTGCTTCATTTGCAAATATTTACTCGCATTCTGAGGGTTGTTTTTTCATCTTGTTTATGGTTTCCTTTTCTGTGCAAAACCTTTTTAAATTTCATTAGGTCCCATTTGTTTATTTTTGTTTTTATTTCCATTTTTCTAGGAGGTGGGTCAAAAAGGATCTTGCTGTGATTTATGTCATAGAGTGTTCTGCCTATGTTTTCCTCTAAGAGTTTGATAGTATCTGGAATTCCATTTAGGTCTTTAATCCATTTTGAGTTTATTTTTGTGTATGGTGTTAGGGAGCATTCTAATTTCATTCTTTTACATGTAGCTGTCCAGTTTTCCCAGCACCACTTATTGAAGAGGCTGTCTTTTCTCCACTGTATATTCTTGCCTCCTTTATCAAATATAAGTTGACCATACCTGCATGGGTTTATCTCTGGGCTTTCTATCCTGTTCCATTGATCTATATGTCTGTTTTTGTGCCAGTACCATACTGTCTTAATTACTGTAGCTTTGTAGTATAGTCTGAAGTCAGGGAGTCTCATAACTCCAGATCCGTTTTTCTTTCTCAAGATTGCTTTGGCTATTCGGGGTCTTTTGTGTTGTCAGACAAATTGTGAAATTTTTTGTTCTAGTTCTGTGATAAATGCCAGTAGTAGTTTGATAGGGATTGCATTGAATCTGCAGATTGCTTTGGGGGTAGTAGAGTCATTTTCACAATGTTGATTCTTCCAATCTAAGAACATGGTATATCTCTCCATTTATTTGTATCATCTTTAATTTCTTTCATCAGTGCCTTATAATTTTCTGCACACAGGTATTTTGTCTCCTTAGGTAGGTTTATTCCTAGATATTTTATTTGTTTTGTTGCAATGGTAAATGGGAGTGCTTTCTTAATTTCACTTTCAGATTTTTCATCATTACTGTATAGGAATGCAAGAGATTTCTGTGCATTAATTTTGTATCCTGCTACTATACCAAATTCACTGATTAGCTCTAGTAGTTTTCTGATAGCATCTTTAGGATTTTCTATGTATACTATCATGTCATCTGCAAACAGTGACAGCTTTACTTCTTCTTTTCCGATTTGGATTCCTTCTTTTTTGTTTTTTTCTTTTAAACTTTACTCAGCATAGGTTTTAAATTCTATTTATTTATTTATTTATTTATTTATTTATTTTATTGTTGGCTGTGTTGCATCTTTGTTTCTGTGTGAGGGCTTTCTCTAGCTGCGGCAAGTCGGGGCCACTCTTCATCGCGGTGTGTGGGCCTCTCACTATCGCGGCCTCTCTTGTTGCGGATCACAGGCTCCAGACGCGTAGGCTAAGTAATTGTGGCTCATGGGCCTAGTTGCTCTGTGGCATATGGCATCTTTCCAAACCAGGGCTCAAACCCGAGTCCCCTGCGTTGGCAGGCAGAATCTCAACCACTGCGTCACCAGGGAAGCCCTGATTCCTTTTATTTCTTTTTCTTCTCTGATTGATGTGGCTAAAAACTATGTTGAAAAATAGTGGTGAGAGTGGGCAACCTTGTCTTGTTCCTGATCTAAGTGGAAATGGTTTCAGTTTTTCACCATTGAGGACAATGTTGGCTGTGTGCTTCTCATATATGGCCTTTATTATGTTGAGGAAAGTTCCCTCTATGCCTACTTTCTCCAGGGTTTTTATCATAAATGGGTGTTGAATTTTATCGAAACCTTTCTCTGCATCTATTGAGATGATCATATGGTTTATCACATTGATTGTTTTGTATATATTGAACAATCCTTGCAGTCCTGGGATAAACCCCACTTGATAATGGTGTATGATCCTTTTAATGTGCTGTTGGAATCTGTTTGCTAGTATTTTGTTGAGGATTTTTGCATCTATATTCATCAGTGATATTGGCCTGTAGATTTCTTTCTTTGTGACATCTATGTGTGGTTTTGGTATCAGGGTGATGGTGGCCTCATAGGATGAGTTTGGCAGTGTTCCTCCTTCTGCTTTGTTTTGGAAGAGTTTGAGAAGGATAGGTGTTAGCTCTTCTCTAAATGTTTGATACAGCTCGCCTGTGAAGCCATCTGGTCCTTGGCTTTTGTTTGTTGGAAGACTTTTAATCACAGTTTCAATTTCAATGCTTGTGATTGGTCTGTTCATATTTTCTATTTTTTCCTGGTTCAGTACCGTATGGTTTTACGTTTCTAAGAATTTGTCCATTTCTTCCAGGTTGTCCATTTTATTGGCATATAGTGGCTTGTAGTAATCTCTCATGATCCTTTGTATTTCTACAGTGTCAGTTGTTACTTTTCCTTTTTCATTTCTAATTCTATTGACTTCAGTCTTCTCCCTTTTTTTTTTCTCAATGTGTCTAGCTAATGTTTTATCAATTTTGTTTATATTCTCAAAGAACCAGGTTTTAGTTTTATTGATCTTTGCTATCATTTCCTTCATTTCTTTTTCATTTATATCTGATCTGATCTTTATGATTTCTTTCCTTCTGCTAACTTTGGGGTTTTTTTGTTCTTATTTCTCTAATTGCTTTAGGTGTAAGGTTAGGTAGTTTATTTGAGATGTTTCTTGTTTCTTAAAGTACAATTATATTGCTATAAACTTCCCTCTTAGAATGGCTTTTGCTGCATCCCATAGGTTTTGGGTTGTCACGTTTTCATTGTCATTTGTTTCTAGGTATTTTTTGATTTCCTCTTTTATTTCTTCAGTGATGTCTTGGTTATTAAGTAGTGTATTGTTTAGCCTCCATGTGTTTGTTTGTTTTTTTTTTCTTTTGCGGTACACGGGCCTCTCATTGTTGTGGCCTCTCCTGGTGCGGAGCACAGGCTCCGGACACACAGGCTCAGCAGCCATGGCTCATGGGCCTAGCCGCTCCATGGCATGTGGGATCTTCCCAGACCGGGGCGCGAACCTGTGTCCCCTGAATCAGCAGGTGGACTCTCAACCACTGCACCACCAGGGAAACCCCATGTGTTTGTATTTTTTACAGATTTTTTCCTGTATTTGATATCTACTCTCATAGCGTTGTGGTTGGAAAAGATACTTGATATGATTTCAATTTTCTTAAATTTACAAAGGCTTGATTTGTGACCCAAGGTATGATCTATCCTGGGGAATATTCCATAAGCGCTTGAGAAGAATGTGTATTCTGTTGTTTTTGGATGGAATGTCCTATAAATATCAATTAAGTCCATCTTGTTTAATGTATCATTTAAAGCTTATGTTTCCTTATTTATTTTTATTTTCGATGATCTGTCCATTGGTGAAAGTGGGGTGTTAAAGTCCCCTACTGTGATTGTATTACTGTCGATTTACCTTTTTATGGCTGTTAGTATTTTCCTTATGTATTGAGATGTTCCTATTTGGGGTGCATAAATATTTACAATTGTTATATCTTCTTCTTGGATTGATCCCTTGATCATTATGTAGTGCCCTTCTTTGTCACTTGTAATAGTCTTTGTTTTAAAGTCTATTTTGTCTGATATGAGAATTGCTACTCCAGCTCTCTTTTGATTTCCATTTGCATGGAATATCTTTTTCCATCCCCTCACTTTGAGTCTGTATGTGTCCCTAGGTCTGACGTGGGACTCTTGTAGACAGCATATATATAGGTCTTGGTTTTGTATCCATTCAGCCAGTCTATATCTTTTGGTTGGAGCATTTCATCCATTTACATTTAAGGTAATTTTCGATATGTATGTTCCTATTACCATTTTCTTAATAATTGTTTTGGGTTTGTTATTGTAGGTCTTTTCCTTCTTTTGTGTTTCCTGCCTAGAGAAGTTCCTTTAGCATTTGTTGTGAAGCTGGTTTGGTGGTGCTGAATTCTCTTAACTTTTGCTTGTCTATTTAGGCTTTAATTTCTGTGTTGAATCTGAATGAGATCCTTGCTGGGTAGAGTATCTTGGTTGTAGGTTTTTCTCCTTCATCACTTTAAATATGTCCTGCCACTCCCTTCTGTCTTGCAGAGTTTCTGCTGAAAGATCAGCTTTTAACCTTATGGGGATTCCCTTGTGTGTTACTTGCTGTTTTTCCCTTGCTGCTTTTAACATGTTTTCTTTGTATTTAATTTTTGATAGTTTGATTAATAAGTGTCTTGGCGTGTTTCTCCTTGGATTTATCCTGTATGGGACTCTCTGTGCTTCCTGGACTTGATTAACTCTTTCCTTTCCCATATTAGGGAAGTTTTCAACTATATTGTCTTCAAATATTTTCTCAGTCCCTTTCTTTTTCTCTTCTTCTTTTAGGACCCCTATAATTCGAATGCTGTTGCATTTAATGTTGTCCCAGAGGTCTCTGAGACTCTCCTTAATTCTTTTCATTCTTTTTTCTTTATTCTGTTCTGCAGTAGTTATTTCCACGATTTTATCTTCCAGGTCACTTATCCTTTCTTCTGCCTCAGTTATCGATTCCTTCTAGAGAATTTTCAATTTCATTTTTGTGTTGTTAATCACTGTTTGTTTGCTCTTTAGTTCTTCTAGGTCCTTGTTAAACGTTTCTTGTATTTTCTCCATTCTATTTCCAAGATTTTGGATCATCTTTACTATCATTATTCTGAATTCTTCTTCAGGTAGACTGCCTATTTCCTCTTCATTTGTTAGGTCTGGTGGGTTTTTGCCTTGCTCCTTCATCCGCTGTGTGTTTCTCTGTCTTCTCATTTTGCTTAACTTACTGTGTTTGGGGTCTCCTTTTCACAACCTGCGGGTTCATCATTCCCGTTGTTTTTGGTGTCTGTCCCCAGTGGCTAAGGTTGGTCAGTGGGTTGTGTAGGCTTCCTGGTGGAGCGGAGTACTGCCTGTGTTCTGGTGGATGAGGCTGGTTCTTGTCTTTCTGGTCGGGAGGTCCACGTCTGGTGGTGTGTTTTGGTGTGTCTCTGGCCTTATTATGATTTTAGGCTGCCTCTCTGCTAATGGATGAGGTTGTGTTCCTGTCTTGCTAGTTGTTTGGCATAGGGTGTCCAGCACTGTAGCTTCCTGGTCATTGAGTGGAGCTGGGTCTTGGTGTTGAGATGGAGATCTCTGGGAGATTTTCACCGTTTGATATTATGTGGAGTTGGGAGGTCTCTTGTGGACCAGTGTCCTGAACTTGGCTCTCCCACCTCAGAGGAACAGCCCTGATGCCTGGCTGGTGCACCAAGAGCCTGTCATCCACATGGCTCAGAATAAAAGGGAGAAACCAAAAGAAAGAAAGAAAGAAGAAGATAAACTAAACTAAAATAAAGTTATTAAAATAAAAAAATAAAAAACAATTATTAAAAAAAGTTTTAAGTTATAAAAAACAAAAGGAAGAAAGAAAGAAAGAAGAGAGCAACCAAACCAAAAACAAATCCACCAATGACCGCAAGTGCTAAATACTATACTAAAAACAAAAAACAAAAAATGGATAGACAGAACCCTAGGACAAATGGTAAAAGCAAAGCTATATAGACAAAATCACACAAGAAGCATACACATACACACTACAAGAAGAGAAAAAGGGTAAAATATATATATATATCTTTGCTCCCAAAGTCCATCTCCTCAATTTGGGATGATTTGTTGTCTATTCAGGTATTCCACAGATGCAGGGTATATCAAGTTGACTGTGGAGATTTAATCCGCTGCTCCTGTGGCTTCTGGGAGAAATTTCCCTTTCTCTTCTTTGTTCGCACGGTTCCTGGGGTTCAGCTTTGGATTTGGACCTACCTCTGCCTGTAGGTCTCCTGATGGCATCTGTTCTTCGCTCAGACAGGACGGGGTTAAAGTAGCAGCTGATTAGGGGGCTCTGGCTCACTCAGGCCTGGGGTAGGGAGGGGTAAAGGATGCACTGTGAGCCTGTGGTGGCAGAGGCCAGAGTGATATTGCACCAGCCTGAGGCGAGCCGTGTGTTTCCCCAGGGAAGTTGTCCCTGGATGATGGGACCCTGGCAGTGACAGGCTTCACAGGCTCCTGGGAGGGGAGGTGTGGTGAGTGACCTGGGCTTGCACACAGATTTCTTCATGGCTGCAGCAGCAGCCTTAGCATCTCATGCCTGTCTCTGGGGTACGTGTTGATAGCAGCAGCTCACGCCCATCTCTGGAGCTCCTTTAAGCAGTGCTCCGAATCCCCTCTCCTCGTGCACCAGGAAACAAAGAGGGAAGAAAAAGTCTCTTGCCTCTTTGGCAGGTCCCGAATTTTCCCCGGACTCCCTCCCGGCTAGCCGTGGTGCACTAGCCCCTGTAGGCTGTGTTCACGTTGCCAACCCCAGTCCTCTCCCTGGGATCTGACCTCCGAAGCCTGAGCCTCAGCTCCCAGCCCTGCCCGCCCCAGCAGGTGAGCAGATAAGTCTCTTGGGCTGGTGAGTTCTGGTCAGCATCGATCCTGTGTGTAGGAATCTCTCTGCTTTGCCCTCTGCACCGCTGTTGCTGCACTCTCCTCCATGGCTCCGAAGTTTCCCCCCTCCGCCACCCGCAGTCTCTGCCCGCGAAGGGGCTTCATAGTGTGTGGAAACCTTTCCTCCTTCACAGCTCCCTCCCACTGATGCAGGTCCTGTCCCTATTCTTTTGTCTCTGTTTTTTCTTTTTTCTTTTGCCCTGCCCAGGCACGTGGGGATTTTCTTGCCTTTTGGGAGGTCTGAGGTCTTCTGCCAGCATTCAGTAGGTGTTCTGTAGGAGTTTTTCCAAATGTAGATGTATTTCTGATGTATCTGTGGGGAAGAAGGTGATCTCCACGTCTTACTCTTCTGCCATCTTGAAGCTCCTCCTCTATTAAGTCTTATAGATCTGAGACCAAGGCTATTAATGAGATTATCTTGATAACTTGGGTGATAGTATTTTCCCAAAATAGCCAAAACAATATCTCCCATTCCACATTCTCTTCTACAATATGACTTTAACCTTTCTTCCATTAAGAGGTAAGGTCTACGTTCCCTCTCCTTGGATCTGGATGTGATTATGTCTTTGGCAGAAGTATGACTTCTGAGTTTATGTCATAAATAGTGATACAACTTCTGACTGATGTTCTTGAATATTTGTTCTTGAGAATGTATTACCATGCTGTGAGCAAACAAAAGCAGCTAATGGAGGGGTCTACATGGAGAAGAACCAAGACCTTCTGGACTGCAGCCTAGCTGAGCTCCCTGATGACAGGCATCATTAACTTGCCAGCTATATAGATCAGCCATCTTAAAAGTGGATTCTTCAGCTTCTAGTTAAGCCACCCCTGTTGATGGTTACAGAGAGCAATGATGAACCATCCTTCTGAAATTTGCCACAATTTCAGATTCAGGAAATTCATAAATGATTGCTCCTATTTTAAGCCACCAAACTTTGAGCAGTTTATTACATAGAATAGATAACTAATAGAGCCATTTTCCTAAAAAATGATACCCAGGGCTTCCCTGGTGATGCAGTGGTTGAGAGTCCACCTGCCGATGCAGGGGACATGGGTTCCTGCCCCAGGCCGGGAAGATCCCACATGCCGCAGAGCGGCTGGGCCTGTGGGCCATGGCCACTGAGCCTGCGCATCTGGAGCCTGTGCTCTGCAATGGGAGAGGTCACAACAGTGAGAGGCCCACGTACCGCAAAAAAAAAAAGATACCCAATTATTCAACTAAGTTTGTATGAGTTAGGAGTGATCATTGTCCACTTTCCCAGTTATGAGTCAAATAATTTGGCTTTATCACCTTTAATAAGAGGCAGAGTTTGTGTGTGTGTGTCTGTGTGTGTGTGTGTGTCTGTGGGTGTGTGTGGATGTGGATATATATATATATATATATATATATATATATATATATACATACATATACATATATATGACATACCATTCAAATATGTCAATGTAGAAAGATATGTTTTCCTTCACATAAATATCTAATAAAGTCCCATTATCTTCTTGAATAATAGTTTTACTTAAAGTCCTCAAGCTGAACTCAGTATTATGTAAGAAGTGTCAAAACCAGGGGGTTTTCTTTGTTTTTTGTACCTCAGTTTGAGAAGTACAGACTTCAGAATTGGCCATCCTCAAGAAAATGTCTCCTAAGAACCATTTTCTGTAACTGTGGCTCAACAGCAGCAAATATAAAGGTAACTTTATAAAGAAAAATATGGATCACTGTTAAAATAGCCTGGTCTTCTCTCACCAAAATAACTTTGTACATTAAGTGATAGAACAAATATAATCACTGCCTGATAGAATAAGTTACCCTAACTTAACATAATGGTACTTTCCAAAATTAAGTGGGTTTAACAAATGTAGAAACACAAACTATCCTAAATATTATTATTCATTGTCCTATCTTCCTCAGACAGCTGAAAGACAGAATTGATCAGATAAATCCACAATCTCCTGTGTGAATATTTTATGGGAGGTTTTAAATTGCACTAAAAAAAAAAATGAAGGAGATTAAAATAGAATCTATGTACATACAATTTTGGGGATCAAATGCAGGCTGAAAGAGTGATGTTCCAGTTCTAATGTAAATAAACAGAGACAATATTTTATAACAAAAAAGTTGTAGCTTACAAGGTCAGTTAATGCTAGATGAGAATCATAATCTAGAAGGAGATTTATTTTTTTTAAATATATAATTTCTTTAAATTACTTGGAAATTAAAGGATTTGTTTAATAAATAAGAGATTAAAGATGAGATTTAGGGGCTTCCCTGGTGGTGCAGTGGTTGAGAATCCGCCTGCTGATGCAGGGGACACGGGTTCGTGCCCCAGTCCGGGAGGATCCCACATGCCATGAAGCGGCTAGGCCCATGAGCCATGGCCGCTGGGGCTGCGCATCTGGAGCCTGTGCTCCGTAACGGGAGAGGCCACAACGGTGAGAGGCCCGCGTACCTCAAAAAAAAAAAAAAAAGATGAGATTTATGTCAATTACATGAAAGTGAATTGGCAGAATTAAGAAAATAATTTAGGATGAAAATAATGATACTTTAGCTTTAAAATGATTTTAAAAGTACTAAGGAGCTATACTGATATATAGAAAGAAAATTCATAGAAATGATGAACAAATTTATGGAAAAGCCTTTAGCCTGGATGTAGGAAAAAAATAGAAAAGAAATGAAAAAGGATTATATATATATATATATATATATATACACACACACACACACACACAATGAGCTGAGTTACTGAGTTAGATACACTGATTAAGAAAAAGCTGAATGGCCTATTACCAAATGCACAACAACATGAACAGGTAAAATCACAAACACAGATCACAAATAATCAGTAAATGTTTCAAACTCATATAAAATCAAATGTAAGTTACAAAAATCATAAAATTGCACATTCATATTCCAGAATGTCAATAATTAAGACATTAATAATACCAAGGTAGATGTGATTGTGAGACATGCAGGGACTCTTATACAATGCTGATAGGAAGGCAATCTGGTATATTTCTGATAACAAGTACCAAAATGTACTTTGTGAGAGTTTCTATAAGTGTGCTCAACAAACCCTGCTTCGCCTTTGTTCATGGGCACATAGCTGGATGAGATTTCCTGTTAGATGTTAGATCTGCTTTTAAATGGTCATGCAACTAAGATTTGGCCAATGGAAAGAGGTTAGAAGTGACACATCAATTTTAAATCCTGAAGACTAAAATATATCACATGTAATCTTTTATGTATTCTCTATTTCATGTCTACCAGTTGAATTATGATAATGTAGCAAAGGACTGAAGGCCCTAAGGAATGGAGGAATTATAAGTTAAAAAGGTGTCTGAGTGGCTGATTCACTACATGAAAGAGAGCCACTCAGGAAAAGCTGGTCAACAAAGAATCCATATGTTGCATTGTTGCATGATGAAAATGAACATTTGTGTTAATCCACCAAAATTTGGAGGTTGTTTATAACAAACACAGACATAGACAAATAGTTATCTTAAAGTATAATGCTGCCACAGCAGAAACCTAATGAGTCATTGGCTTAATTGGTCAGGTGGCTGGCAGCAAGAAAATTGATGTCAGAGCTTGAGAAAGTGGAAACCCAGTTTGTATTGTGATGGTATATCTGGCAAAATTCTTGCCTGGGATAACTTGGAAGGCAGACCACTTGCCTTATTGATCTTGTACCTCTAGAGAAAAAATCAGAATTTTTGTGTGTTTTGATTATTATTAGTTGCTTTTGGCAAGTTATAAGAAAGTGAAAAACTCAAGAAAGTCTTGTCTGATTTGTTACTAGATATGCACAGGACTTTTGAAAGTACAAAGACTTGGAGCAATAAAAGTTTGTAAAACCTTATATATTCTAGACCTAAACAGTGAAAGATAAGATTGAAAAAACTTTCAAAAGATATTGCAAAGCTTCTAAGCTTAAAAGAGACCGTCATTTCTGTGTTAAATGTATGGACTTCCCACCTATTGTTTTAAGTTGGCCAAAATAATTGCCATTATGTTCATAAGGCTGCATGGGTTTGAGGAAGCAAAACATTAGCCTTGAGAATTTCTGCCTAAAAGATAACCTTGGTTGTGATTAGCAGCACCTGGAACTCACTGGAGGCAAAGAGAGATCTACTAATTTTCTGAGAGAATATTATTGCCAAAGGAATTATGAGCCTGAACTTAAAAGCCACCAGCCATTCAAATGATAAAATAATATTCAGAACACAATTTTTACCAGGAGGAACAGGCTATGAAATAAGGGAAGACCTAATAAGGACATATTCCTCATTGCTAACCTCAGACCACTTCAGATATGAATACGGAAGATAATAATTTATCAGTGGGTAGAACCATTAGACAAGGGGGTTCCACACAAAAAGCAAACCATAGTCTCATCAAGGAATATCCCCTACCCTATGACAAGGAGTTTTTATATAGCCTGACACTGAGATTTCTAGATGTCTGCATACCAATAACTGCTATGTATCTCCCACTCTGCCCTTTTCAAATACGATTTTCTGTTGTGGTCATCCCGTCTCAACTGTGCTACTGTATATTGGGTGTAGGGGGAGCTAAAGCTCTATTTCAAGAGCATCAGACCAGAGTAGATATACATGGATCTAATAAAGATCACTACACTCATATTACATCAATATCCTGGACTTCAAGTGTTATAAAGACCAGATAGGACTTCAGAATGTATCTCTTTAGGAAAGGGGTAAGTCGGAAAAAGTACAAAATGATATTTGGGGATCAGATGGATACACTGTGTCAGAGGCTGCAATGGGTTCACAAAAAGCTACATTCCCTTTCTTCTGGGGAACACAGTTAGACCACACTTTTATTTAGGTATGTCCCTGTGACTGAGTTATGGCCAGTGGAATGTGGACACAGGTGATGTGTGATACCTCAAAGCCTAACTCCTAAAAATCCTCAAATGATCCCCATACTTCTTTGCAGAGAATTCACCAGAGGAGCTTACCTACCTAGGGAATGCAGAGTGATGAGAGAGGAGGAGCCACAGGCTCTAAGACACCACTTGGAGATCTGCTTTACTCATGACAGACTGGTGCATGACCAAGAAAAAATTTTATGGTGTGAAGCCACTGACTTTTGAGGTTGTTTGTTACAGTAGTTAGCACATTCTGACTAACATACTGAGTCAATAACTCTATTGCATTGAATATTTTTCCCTAAGCTTGTTGTCAGGTAAAAAGAAAAAATAAGTGAATAAATAAATATATACACACACACACATATGTGTGT